>JASDQU011444182.1:7661-23213 GCA_032191745.1 Picea mariana
AATGAATTATTTTTAATGGGGTGCTAGGTGAGGGGGAGTCATTCTTGGCTCCATAGGAAATAAAGAAGTTATATATGCACGGGGAATTGATATTACTATGAATAATGAAGCAAAGACTCTAACATTCTTCAAAGGAATCCTATAACTTAAAGATCAAGGAACAAGGGAAGCATCCATGGTGCAAAACAAGTCTCTTCCTGGACAACATATCCTAGCTTTTTTAGTGAACACAATACTTCTAGAAGTGCAGTGCTTTGATAAGATTGATTTCTTTCACATTCTACACCAACAAAAGTTTTGTAGATCATCAAACAAATTTGGGTGTTGGATTAAACCTCGGGGGAGTTCTATTCACTTACACCCATAGTGAATTATTAGATATGATGGGAGATAACATAACTAACTTAGTAAATATTTCCTCTATGAATTGACATGTATTTATGAATTGATAAAGTTTTATTCCTCCACTCCTTACACTTGTGTGAAATATTAAGAATGTATTGGTAGTTCAACCATTTTTTCAATGTGGGTTATTTCATCGAGACATGTGCTTTCTCTTGTTTGTTTTGGGAGTTTGGTGTCTTTGGGTTTCTATGTTGATTCTAGAGATGCATTAGGAAGACATATCAATGGATTTTGTACTTGGACCACTAATAACATGACAAAGAGTTGTCATGATGTTTATTGTGATTGACATGTTTTCGAAGATGATGCACTTCGTGCCTTGTAAGAAAACCAATGATGAAACATATCGTGTAGAGAATTTTTTTAAGCTAAGAGTGAAAATTCATGGATTATGAAAGAAGATGACAACAAATAGAGACAAAGTAAATTTACTAGTCAATTTTTGTGATCTATAAATTTCTTTGGATATTTGATTGTTAGCTCACCAAAATAGAGCTAAAAATTACAACTACTATAGTTACAATTACAAGTACTATAGTGAGCCTATGATTGCGTTAGTACTTTAACAAAAATAAAAACACACCATTCCAATTCTTTAACTCATTTTACATAGAAAAATATTAATAGCAAAGGCACACATTGAAACAACATATTTACCATGGGAAATGTGAAGTGAAAAACCCATTAATAAATGAAGGACCGTGCTTTCATCTTTTATAGAATGGAGATTACACGACATATTACAAAGTCGTCCAAACTTTTAGTGAAGTTGTGAGACACTAAGTTTTCTATAGTACTCTACAAATTCTCTCTCTCTCTCTCTCTCTATGCTATGTTTAGATCTCCTCTTAGAATTAGGGTTAGGTTCAGGGTTTCAAAACCCTCTTAGAATCTTCATCTTACTTCTAGAAGTTTTAGTGTATTTCCATACTTTACTAGCTCCACATGTATGAATTACAATGAGTTGACATAGCTTCCACTTGGACATGTGGGGAATAATTAGGCTGATAACTTGTTGGGGGCATAAATTTTACTTATAGAATGCGTTTGATGAAAATGACCCGCTATTGGAAATTAAATGACCCATAGAATGAAATAAGGATCTTCAAAACACATGTATTTTATGTTTGAGACTCCAAAATTCCATTCATTTTACCAAAAAAGTTCTAGTCCATTAATGCGATTTATAGGATTTGACCCAAACCAACCCTTCTAGATCCCAAATTCCATCAATTCCAAATAATCAATAAAGTCATTTAATAACTATTTATATCTCTTTTGGATCATCCCTACCTAATTCGGGAGGCTTTTCGTCTCTAAAGTCTTTATCTTCAAAGGAAATGAGAAAACCGTATTCCTAATCCTTCTCCTTGGAGTACTATTTGGCCTAGGACTATAGATGTTTATTCAATCCCATCTGCCAAATTTATTGTTGACCCCTTTTGGTCCTCTAGTAATTATGCATGTGCATTTGGTTCTAGATATTTCATGGAATGTAATATTTGACCATCTTTGTCCTCATTGAGCATGGATGGATTGTATAGTTTTAGGCTCTTTACATATACTACTAAGTAAATGCACAAGTGAGGTGGACAATTAAGTCTGTAAGAAATTTTTCCTACCTTCTCCAATATTTCAAAAGGTGTATATCTCAAGGCCTTAACTTTCTTTCCAGGTCCATGTAACATTTCATTATTAAGGTACAACTAAAATCTCCCTCCTACTTGGAAGGCATTTTCAACCCTATGTTAATCATTCTCAACCTTGTGATTTTCCTGAGATTTCATCAACTACTCCTAAACCTGTAAGTGTACCTATTTGATCCTATCTATTAACTTTTTTCTTTAAATGTGTTAGATGAGGCTAATTCCCTTGATTCAAGTTGTCCATATACAATATACGTTTGTGATAGTGGTAAATATCCAAATAAAATGTCAAAATGGGACTTATTGGGCGAAGTGTGGACAACCATGTTATATGAATGTAGTATGTAAATACAATTTTCATCACAAATATGTGGGCACTTCTAATTGGATCCTCTCATACACAAAACCAAACTCCTATTGACCACCTATGCCTGATCATCAATATGCATGTGAAAGGTAGTGGATATCTTCAATTTAGTATCCATGTTTTCCCATAATGAAGTCCAAAATGTATTGATAAATATAGTATCTCTATAATAAATTATTCTCCTTGGAATCCCAAATTGTACTTAGACCATTTCATATCACAAACTTGTAGCTTCTTGTCCCTTAATGGTCTTCTTACAAGCCATTAGAATGCACATCTAATTGAACCTATCAACCAGAACATATTTAAGGTAGTCAATCCATTTTAATTTCTGTGACAAACCCCTAATAAAGTCCATGGATGTGATTTCCCATGGCCTTGTAAGTATTCAAAATGGACTGTATAGTGATTTCTTCTGATTATGTTTAGTCTTTCTAGTAATGCATAATATACAACCTTTGATAATCCTAGGTACTTATTATTGCATATTGTCCCAATAAGCATACCTCTATAGGTTAGTCACATTCTTCCTAACACTAAAATTGCCAACAAACTTAGATGTATGGCCCACCCCTATCAATTGTACTCTTTCTTTCTTTGGTACATGACACTTCCTCATATTGTAGAGTAATCCATATTGGAGATGGTAACTAAAATTTCCTCATTATCGTTGACCTTTTAATTGTCCATACACATACTTGAAGTCCTAATCTTCGGCATACTCCTCTCTACATGCTTCATGGGTGAATGAATCCTAGAGTTGTGATTTTTGGTGCCCGCGGTCTAGATACAAAAATTAACCAACTTATTGGTAGTTCTCTTATATTTAATCACTAGATGACAGTGTTGCATAAATCCCATCCATTTAAAAGGTTTTGATTGTTGGAGCTTACTCTATTTAAGTGCACAAGTATGGATGATGTTCTCCTTACCAATATAGTTCTTCCACTTGATTGTCAATGCAAAAATTTCAATGTCATATGTAGGGTAGTTTAGTATCGCTTCATGGAATAACTTAACACTACTCCCATTAACCTACCCATGAGCATAAGTTTCTACTCTAAATGACTTATGGAATTTAAGTAATGCTAGGACCAATGCTTGACTAATGCTTTGCATCAATTCTTCAAATGAATTCTATTGATTCCTACCCACTGTAAACTCTTCCCACTAGTTGTTATAGCATGCAGTGGTGCTACCACATTTGAGAATGATGCTAAAAACTTTCTTAAATATTTAGAAACTCTCAAAAAACTTGTAAATTTTGTAATATTGGTAGGAGCGAATCATTTAAGGACGACATTTTCTTTTGTAGTGTCAATCTTCAACTCACCTCCATTGATCACATGCCCAAAGTAGGACTCACTATCAAACTCACACTTCTTTATGTTTTCTAGTAGTTGATGTTTTCTTAGTGTCTTGAATACCCTCTTTAGATATAAACCACGCTTGTCACAAGTAAAAATAAAGACTAAAATGCCATCTAAATGTGATATAAAAATGAATCTATGAATGCGTGTAACACATCATTCGCTAAATACAAAATTAATAGGTATATTACTCAAATCAAGAGGCATTACTAACCATTGTAGGCCTTGCTTCATCTTAAAGGTGGTATTCCAAGTGCCTTCTTCCCTGATTTGGACTTGATGTTATCTAGATTTGAAATCCATCTTGGTGAAGTACCTTGTATCCTACAACTAATCTTATGAGTCATCAATCCTAGGAAAAGGGTAAAGATTCTCGAGATTGATATTATTCAAAACTCTAGTCAATGCACGTTCTCCAATTCTCGTCCTTCTTTGGTACTAAAATAATAGGGAAGTTGCATAGTGAGGCACTTGGTCTTATGACACCCTACTCCAAGAAATCCAAGAACTTCTGCAACTACTTCTTCACCTCATCATATTCTAATATGGATAGTCTATATATAATCCTATGTTGGTAAAGGATAATCTTGTAGTAACTATTTCTTGTGCTCCACTTCCTTGTTGGGTGGTATACCTTTTGGATTTTGGAACACTTATCTATTTTCTTGTAAAATTTCTTCTAGCTAATGCTTATGTTATTTCATACATTTTTCCAAGAATGCGTTTAGACCCATTGATTTAGTGTCTTTTTGGTTCTTTCTCAGAAAGAGAAGTACACACTTCTTTCTCGCGTTGATCAAAATCTTAGAGTTTTTTGCACTCACCATATATATCTTAGAATTCCACTTATGTGCATTGATGATAAAATATTCACCATTATTGGATAAGTAATATAATTTGTCCCATATCATGAAGATACCATCCCTCATATACATGTGGGGACTACCAAACACTACATTGTAGACATCAATAGGTACTGCATTGACTTCTATTTCATCACTAACATTTTCAATAATAGTAAATCTATTCTTACACTACTTAATTTGACTCTACATACTCATTCACACATCCTAAAGGGTATGGATGACGATGATCATGCATTTATAAATTGATCTTACTTACTAAGTCTTCAACACTAATGTTGACATGAGAACCAAAATCAAACAATGCGTCAACCTTTTTCGAATCTTGATATGGAATGGTTATGTCATATCCTTCTCCTCTTTATGATGGCGGTTACTTGGGTTCACCTCCTTTTGCATTGTTTTGTAGACAATATTTTCTTCCATACATGAGTTACTTTCTATATCTCCTTTCCCACTTCCACAAGGAACTTCTTCTTCTTGGATTTCTCCTACTTGTGGTTCGTTGGATTTATCTTTGGATGCAACTTACAACATTTTTATTTAATGTGACCATCAATGTTGCAATGGTCATGATGGTCATTAGTGTACTTACACATGTAGTATAAACAATATTCTTATTCTCCCCTTTCCCCTTCTTCTCATCACCCTTATTGGATGCTCCATACTAGTTTGTGTCCTTTGAACCACTTGGTTGCATCTTTTTCTTGTTAGATTCAATGCATTGTTCCTACATGCATGCCTCCTCTATGGTATTGGGATTGAAGAGAATAACTTGCCTTTTTTTGTGACTATGAATTCCACCCATGTACTTGATGACCATGGCGTGGTTCTTGGGATTTATCCTAACCAAATGACTTACTTCTTGAATTCTATAGTGTACTCTTATACACTCTATCCTTGTTGTTGGTAGTAGTTCCACCTATTCCTTTAGTCCTCTTCATTCCTGATAGGGTAATGGAATTGAGGAGGCATTTGATATGTCTCACTTAGTTATCCCCCCCTGAGCTAAAGGGCCTCAATGTGGTTTTACAACCAAGTATGTGAATGAAATTCTAGCTTGATTCTAACAAAAAATATATTCTTCTCCTCGCATTCATTATGCACATTGAAATAGACTTCTAACTGTTGCAATCAATGATTCAACTTAACCACGTCTAATTCACATTCATAGGGTTTGATATTGAATTTTTCTTCCACTCTAAACAAGGGTTGAGAATATTGGTTACTGAAGTTCCCTTTTTTTAGCTTCGGTTCTTACTTCTCTTTCTTTAGTTCCTTGTGTTGTTTTGATTTCTCATGAGATTCAAGTTGTCTAAAAAAGGAGCCAATTTTTTTTCTCATTACTGCCCATACTCTTGGAAATGGTTGATACTTGAGATTCCAATATAGTAAATCTTAACTCCCCTTCATCAATGGGTACTTCTCTATGCTCATCCTCCATCTTTGAGGATTGCAACTAATTCCTTACTTTTCTCCTGCAAATCTCAAGTTCTACATGGTACAACTATCCCTTGGAGTTAGAATTTGTAAATTGGGTAGGCATATACTATGCTCAAAGCACACAACACTCAAATAAATCCACTTTGATACCACTATGATCTATAAACTACCTTAGATATTGCAATGACCAACTAACCAATACATATCTAAAACTTGCAACCATTAAAATGACCCTATGCTTGATTGTGTGATTATATTTTGTATTGTTAGTGATTTAACAAAAACAAAAACAAATCACTCAAATTATTTAACTAATGCCACATAGAAAACATAACTACAATAGAAAAGGAACACCATGAAACACAATATCTACCAGGGGAAACTCGATGTGGGAAAACCCAACAAGAAATGGAAAATTGTATCTCTAGTTTTTTACATAATGGATATTACAATATAGATTACAAAGCGGTCCAAGCTTCTCGTGAAGCCATGAGACACTATGGTATTCTATAATGATCTGCTGATTGGTGTCTCTTTGTTTGGATAGTATCTCCTCCACACTCACTTCTCCTACTATGGAACAACAATGATGATGAAGGAAAGAAAATTGTTTTCCCTCACTAGGATTTTGATAGCTAGAATTAGGGTTAGTTTTAGAGTTTCAAAATTATCTTGGAATCATCATGATGCTTCTAGAAGTAAATAGTGGAATTACATGTATTACTAACTCCACATGTGTGAATTAACGTGAGCTGACATCTTTGACACTTGGACCTATAGGGAATTATGTGATCATTGCCTTGTTGGGGGCATGTGTTTTGTATAAGGACTTCATTTGATGAAAATAAATTAACATTGGAAAGCTATTGACCTTTAGAATGCAACAAGGACCTCCAAGATGCCTACCCTCAAGGCCTAAGACCCTAAAATTAAACTTCTTTGACCAAAAATTGGATGATTTTTCAGTTATGGTCTGTAAGAGCATTTGTTTTGGAATTTTATCCAAACCCACACTTCTAGGTCCCAAATTTTATATGCCCAATTCCAAAATATTAATAAATTCATATAGTCACTCTATATAGATTTATTTTTGATCAATTAGAGAACACAAGGGAAGAAGATGGGAACACATATGCAATCCAATTCAACACATTCACCTCATATAGATGGACAAACAAGGGTTGCAAATTGAATCCTTAGGAATATCTTTAGGTGCTTCACTAGACACAAGATGGAATAATGACATCACATTACAACATAGGTTGAATTCACATATAATAGCTCAACTGTGAACATGTGCACAATGTTTTCACCATTCAGAAATATGTAAAAAAAGGCTTGAGAGGAGTAGTATACTTTATTAATATGCCAATATATATGAAAGAGTGATGGCATGGAAACATTCACAACACATACACATAAGGTGAATACACAGGGCCATGAAAGATCGAAGAAAAAAAACATAGAGTATAAGGAGCACACAGATGCATGAAAAACACATATAGTTTCCATTTGGATTTGGTCATAGTGCATTCGAGGAAACAATGCTATTAGATAAAATCTAGGGCTCCCACCCTGGGATAATGGCCCATTAGAGGAATTACAATGCTACAACTAATAGCCTAGCCCACATGGCTTCTATCTCCCTCACTTCCCCCTACACACTTCCTCATCCCTACCCACTCAGACACAAGTAAATGAACAAGACTCCCTCTTGCTCCTATGTTGTGTGCCTCTCACTCTTCTTATATATTCTTTTATATTTCCCTAATGACTAAAACCCTATCCCTAAATATCAATGGCCAAGATTAGATATTGTATCTCACAATATAACGGTCATGACTTATTCTTTCGTTGAGATGAATTAAATCACTTAAGTCACTCAACCTTACAAACGTCACATTAGTCATTACATAAAAGCCACTTTAACAATATAGAGAGTGTCACTCGAACACCTCCACATGCTAGGCACTGACAATGCGGAAGTACCTATATGAGCTACCCCAAAAGATAACACTCCCTCTTAGCGAGGCAGGTACTTTTGGAAGAATCTTCTCCTAGATCAAGCTTTGATACCAAGTTGAATTTCCTACTAACCTATCACATGACAGTTAATTATGAGAAAATTAAATTTACTGAACTAAAGATCAACTAAGTTACTCAACAAAAATATAAGTGGAAGCATTAACACAGAAACCATACACACATTGCACACGAGATTTGGGTAAATACCCTTGGAAAAAACCTTGCAGGAAAACTAGTTCTGAGTTTGATTTTATTAGATAAAATCATGGGATCCCATCCTGGGATAATGGACCATCAGAGGAATTACAATGCTACAGCTAATAGCCCACATCGCTTCTATCTCCCTCGCTTCCCCCTTCACACTTCCTCAACCCTACCCACTAGGAGACAAGTACATGAGAAAGACTCCATCTTGCTCCTATGCACTCATTGTGTGCCTCTCACTCTCCTTACATTTGTTTTTATAATTCCCTAATGACTAAAACCCTAACCAAAGATCTCAATGGCCAAGAGTAGATCTTGATTCTCACGATCTAACAGTCATGACTTATTCTTTCGTTGAGATGACTTAAATCACTTAAGTCACTCAACCTTACAAAATTCATTTTAGTCATTACACAAAAGCCACTTTAACAATCTAGAGAGTGTCACTGGGACACCTCCACATTCCAGGCACCGCCAACATAGAAGTACCTATCCGAGATACCCCCAAAGCTAACACTCCCTCTTAGCGAGGCAGGTACTTCTAGAAGAACCTTCTCCTGGATCAATCTTCGACCCCATCAAATCTATTACTATTGTAGATGCTCCCTCTGAACTGGAAGACCCTCCCGCTCCCTCCGCTACACTCTGATATGATCTACGATCTAAGATCTTCTTGGACCCCACTACATGCTATCCCAATACCCTATACAACATACCCTCCCTGATGCCAAGCCTCACTACTACATCATAGGTAGTCACTCCCTCTAAATGTATGAGTACCTATCCATCCTCGAACATCACTGCATACCCCATGTCCTCCAATGATGATATTGAGAGAAACTTCATCCCTAGGACATATATCACTCCTTCCACCTCTAGAGAATCACTTGACTCTAGTTGGAATCTGACCCATCCAACCCCCTTTACTGCATGCATGGTTTCGACCCCACTTCCCACATGATAGTCTGAGTCTATCTCTTAAAAACTAAGGAACATCGACCTCATTCCTATTATATGGCAAGATGATCCAACACTTCCATCTCAACAACCTTCTCAAATTTGGCCTTCTGGACCTACTACCCGATCCTGCTAGCCGCTGCCTAGACCCCTACCCAAGGCTGTACGGGGCTTCCCACAACCTCTCGCTGTTACCCAAGTCCTTTTATGGGATTCCCAGAGCCTTTGTGGGCGCTATCCAACTATCCAAACCTAATTCTCGATAGTTATTCCCACTGCCTGGGGAACCTGCTCACTACCCGAGTATGTTGTCCGATGCCTGGACAATTTTGGGGCTGCCTAATTTTTTTTTGGCAGCCTTCCCACTACCTGTACCTACCCAAGGGATGCCTAGCGACTCTGCCTACTTCCCATTTGTCTACTTTGGCTCTATGGACCCTGATGGGTGACTGTCTCTATAGCCGAAACTACTACAACCATGTCCCAAGCAACAAACTCCCTTCTGCGGCTTATTTTGCAGCTATCGGTTGCTTCCTAATGACAACCTTTAGTCTGGTAACTCGAACCTCCTCTATGTGGTTGACTCTTGGTGAGTGTCTGCACCTGCTCATGCCCAGTCGCGTCCACAACCCTCAACCCTCTGTTGGTGCACACGCCGTCGATTTCTCCTTGCCAGCTGCAACACCACCTTGTTATATATCAGTGACTAGTGTCTCTGGAAGATCCTTCCATGCATAGAAGAAGAAGTAATTTTAACATCCACAAGGCTAACAATATCCTATGGGATAGACCGCCTCACATACTGACTTCAACAATTCAACCCTTTTCCTATTCAACTTGATGATGAGCTCCCCTAATTTCTCCACTGTCCCCTCGCTGAATAAGTCATTCCAAGACCTAGCTATCAAGATATTTATATAGTTGTCCCTGTTGTCTTTGAAAGCTTCACACTTTAAAATGAAATGATTTTTTGTTTCCACTTTTTCGGAGGTGCATAACACACACACCCTTTCTTCCTAAGCTTCTTTTGGTATTTTCCAGTGGCCAGTTTCACAACGAAGTTGATGGGAATTGGTTCTTAATTGGGCAATAAGAATTTTGTCTCTCCAAGATATATTGGCCATGATGTACGCTTTTTAATGATGATTGTATGTGGGGTTAAACTCTTCAATATAGTACTCTCTCTTTCTCTCGATCCCCTTATCCTAAGTTCGCTTGTGGAACCTATCAATAACAAAAGCCTTTATCTCTTTACTGTTCGTAGGGAACTTGTTCAAGTGGATATCCCATTTACTAAGCCATTTAATATTTTTTCTCATCCACGTCTTCTTCCTTTTGCACAATATGTCATTGAAGACGACCTTAGGCCACTGAATGTCTTCCATTTGCTCAATTTCTTTTAGATATCTTATGAGACGCACCATAGCAATTGCTTCAATAGGAGCAACCCCCATTTCACTCAACATGATATCATAAGGGAATGAACTTTTAATTTTAAACTTGTTTGTGATCAAGCGTTTTTGAATCTTCTCAATTTGTTTCCACTGTAAGTCAGATGTGCTGCTGGCCCACACTTCACAACCATATAGAGCCATCAGGATCACTAAAAGCCCAAAGAGAGTTTGCATAGTATTCCGATCCCATAGCTCTGCTTCTATGCATCTATTTTGAAAAGCATAGAACACTTTCCAACCTCCCAAAGTTCTTTTCTTTTTGCAACCTTCCCAACTTAGATTTTTGTTGAAGTCAATTTCGAGGTATTTGTAATCTGCCACCTTAGAATATTGCTCATAAAGCTGCTTTGAATACTCGAACCATTGATAGGCTATGATATTATTTCCAGTTTGTTTCTTTCTCATTTGAAGCTCCTTCAAAAATAACTTGCGGTTATTTTTTCCCAAGAAGATTAGTTCCTCCCTCCTTGAGATCATGAAATCAACTTTATTCTTTGTTACAATTTGCTTGTAAGCTTTTATGCTTATTTCTTTATGGATTGACTCTTTCAAATTTTTCCTCCTTGTTTTTCATTCCTCATCAAACCAAACATTAATCGGAAAGAAGTTTGTTTCAGATTTCCTGGTTTTTTCTCGTTTGCATTCTGTAAGTGCGCTTTGGATTAAATTTGTTAACTCATGGCTATGAAGGCCCTGCAATGGAATTTTCTCCTTGTTAAACAACCTATTTAGTGCTATCTTGAAGGTGTTACATTTTTTTTGAGTCAACAGAATTCTACCCTTTGAAGGAGGTTGCCGAATGTGCTGATTTTTTGTCCCATGCTGTTGTTGTTCAGCCCAAGTTAGACTTAAATAGATCAGTTTATGATCAGATTTCAACTCCCACAGTTGTTCACCAATCAAAACTTCTTCCATTTTCTCACACAAGCGATGTGAACAAATTGCATAGTCTACTACACTTGCTCCATTGTAGGTATTGCAGGTGAAATTTCCAGAATTCACCCATCTAGCCACCCCATTACAAATGACTAAGTCAAATGCCCCACATAAAGTAAGCAGTTGTTTGCCAAAAAATTTGGAGCTTTTGTTGTCCTCTGAAACTCTTGTCCACTGATGATTTCTCTCTTCTGTAAGCCAAATGAGGTTGCAGTCTTCCTTACAATGAAGAATACTATCTTGTTCACATGTTGTCTGTAACATACCCGCTACGGGAACTATAATTTTTTTGACTTTTTCCTCCCTTTCACTGAGGAACAGAATTTCCTGAATTCATATGGGGCCCGATGCAGTTCCTACCCTCTCCTGTCCTTACTCATGTGATCGTGGGTTATGACCACCGGCCTTACCGGAGAGGTACTTCTGACTTTCATGATTTGGGAAATCACGATGCATTTGTGTTCCCCTACTCTCTTGTCTCTTGAAGTGACGAAATCCGAAGGGGACCGATAGTTTGTCATAACTAAAAATGCCTCGGATTAAAACATGTCACTCCACCTTTCGGGGTTTACTCCATCAGGATTTTGGGATGTGCGACGACATGAGGTCTCGCACCTGGATTTCCTGGGAGCCAAAACTCCGAAACACCAAACTCTAACATGCTTCACTATTTCGGGGTTTCCTCCATTGGGATTTCGGGATGTGCGACGACATGAGGTCTCGCACTTGGGTTTCCTGGGAGCAGAAACTCCAAAACACCAAACTCTAACATGCTTCATTATTTCGGGAATCCATCCATTGGGATTTCGCGAGTCAGGGGTTTTGAGACTAGCGAACACATGGGGCCCGCACTTAGGTACCCTGGGTGCCGAAATATTGAAATATGATAACATTTTCCACACTCTATCTTTCGGGATATCGCAAGTCAGGATTTCGGGACTTGCGAGTACAAGGGATCTCGCCCTTGGATATTTCGGATGTTGAAACACTGAAATATCGAGACTCAAATACATGTTAGACCATTTTGGGGTTTCGCTAATCAGTATTTCAGGACTGGCGAGTACAAGGGAATTTACCCTTAGGTGTCCCGGGTACCGAAACTCCGAAACATCACAACTCATCCATTCTAGTTCATTTCAGGATTTCGCAAGTCGAGGTTTTGGGACTTGCGAGTACGAGGGAATACGCCCTTGAGTATTCCAATTTCTGAAATGCTGAAATATCGTAACATGTCTACGTATTGTCCTTTCGAGATTTCATATGTCAGGATTTCGCGAGTTGTGAGGACAAGGGTTCTTACCCTCTAGTCCCCCGGGTGTCGAAACACCGAAACGCTTACCAGCCGCCACGTGTACTCTACAAATGTATGATCCATGCACTCCCATGGGTCTTGGGATTGACGATCCCAATTTCTTCATTACTTGCGAAGGTTAAAGAAAGGGGGTCGCATATCCACTACGGAAGCTAGAATCTTTTTGAATTTTTCCTCCTTTTCGTTGAGGAACATAATTCCACGAATTCATATGGGGCCCGATGCAGTTCCTACCCTCTCCTGTCCTTACTCATGTGATCGTGGGTTATGACCACCAGCCTTACCAGAGAGGTACTTCCAGCTTTCGAGATTCGGGAAATCGTGATGTATTTGTGTTCCCCTACTCTCTTGTCTCTCGAAGTGCCGAAATACGAAGGGGACCGATAGTTTTTCATAACTAAAAATGCCTCGAATTAAAACATGTCACTCCACCTTTCGGGGTTTACTCCATCGGGATTTCAGGATGTGCGATGACAGGAGGTCTCGCACTTGGGTTTCCTGGGAGCCGAAACTCCGAAACACCAAACTCTAACATGCTTCACTATTTTGTGGTTTCCTCCATCGAGATTTTGATATGTGCGACGACAGGAGGTCTCGCACTTGGGTTTCCCTGAAGCCGAAACTCTGAAACACCAAACTCTAACATGCTTCATTATTTCGGAAATCCATCCATCGGGATTTCGCGAGTCGGGGGTTTCGACACTGGTGAACACTTGGGGCCCACACTTAGGTACCCCGGGTGTCGAAATATCGAAATATGATAATTTTTTCCACACTCTATCTTTCGGGATATCGCAAGTTGGGATTTCAGGACTTGTGAGTACAAGGGATCTTGCCCTTGGATATTCCTGATGCCGAAACACTGAAATATCGAGACTCAAATCCACATTAGACCATTTTGGGGTTTCGCTAATCGAGATTTCGGGACTGGCGAGTACAAGGGAATTTACCCTTAGGTGTCCCGGGTACCGAAACGCCGAAACATCACAACTCATCCATGCTAGTTCATTTCGAGATTTCGCAAGTCGGGGTTTCGGGACTTGTGAGTACGAGGGAATACGCCCTTGAGTATTCCGATTTATGAAATGCCGAAATATCGTAACATGTCCGCGTATTGTCCTTTCGGGATTTCATATGTCGGGATTTCGCAAGTCATGAGGACAAGGGTTCTTACCCTCTAGTCCCCCGGGTGCCGAAACGCCGAAACGCTTACTGGCCACCACGTGTACTCTACAAATGTACGGTCCATGCACTCCCATGGGTCTTGGGATCAACGGTCCCGATTTCTTCGTTACTTGTGAAGGTTAAAGAAAGGGGGTCGAGGCATTATCGCCTGTGTTCCTTCATTCAATTTTTACGGTCGTAACCAACCTCAGATCCTCCGAAAGGATCTCATTCGTGCATTTATCAAGAGGGAGGGTATACTGGGTACCGAACCACCGAAAGGTCCTAACTCATCCACACGCTGTCATTTTGGGATTTCGCGGGTCGGGGTTTCGGGACTCGCGAGTACAAGAGAACTCACACCTAGATACTCCGGGTGCCGAAACTCTGAAAACTCTTAATTTACCCCCACTCTAATATTTCGAGATTTCGCAAGTCAAGGTTTTGGGACTTGCGAGTGCAAGGGAACTCGCCCTTGGGTATTCCGAGTATCGAAATACCGAAATGTTGGAGTCTACGAGGACCATTCTCCCTCGTGCAAGATTTTAAGACTTAAACTATAACATCCTCCTTTGGGTCCTCAGGCAATTTACACTAGGTTTTGGGAGACCAGACTTGAAGGTCTTCTAGAAGGTAAGGGAGTGGTCTCGAAAGGGTGCCTTCATGGGGAAATCTATCCAAGGCATCAGGTAAGACAAACACGGGAACAAATCTCCTGAGAGAAGACTTGAAAATCCATATTAGTTCAATATATATATATATATATTTAAACATAAGCCACACGTGGTCTTTCCAATAAAAGCATGCAACCATCATTTCTGATCAAAACACCATGCAGATAGTCTTATACTGAAACCATTCATAATTGCACAGACTATGAGCATACATGTCAGCATATAAATTTCAAGATACAAGATATGAAACACTTATCAGAAAAACACCGGGTTTGATGCAACTGCTGAGAGGGGTGCTCATTTCCACCCAACCATAGGCTCAACAACTTCGAATGGATTTACCACTAGCCACCCCGAGCTAGACCACGATGCTTGAGACTCTCTGTCTTGGTTCTTCAGCGATCGAGAACGAAAGTTACTCTCATTCTTCTCTGCTATCGCTCACTCTGTATTTTGTTCCCGAGTTCTTCCGATCTCTTCCTGCGATCCCTCCCTCGCGTCCCCTCCCTTTCCACACCTTTTGTTGATACTGAGAGGGGGGTGAATCAGTATCCAGTACAATTTAAAAAGGTTTTTAAATTGTACTGGATACTGGTTCACCCCCCTCTCAGTATCAACAATGAGGATCCATGTGACGTGCCACATACCACCGGAAACAACATGATGCATACTATCCATTCATGGGTGTTGTATATGCATGTGCATTTTCCTTCATGTCCAAATACCTTTATC
>JASDQU011444183.1:7642-23161 GCA_032191745.1 Picea mariana
TGAACAAAATATGAATAGGCCATTGTTTTCTACAAGTGGAAATGATTCATATCAAAACTTGCTGCACGATTGATGGAGGATTGGTATAAAAAATAGTGTGTTGATTCCCTTTTTGCAGAGGCTCAAATGAATGGTCTTGTTTATCATATAAGTCCATGGAGACAACTTTATAGAAGAATTTCAAACTTAAATTTACATGCAGATGATGCCACTGCGAGAGACTTCAATTTATTGTTGTATTTATCAGTCAAATACTGGTAATGTGAGCTCAAATTGTCTTGGCTACATTTTGTATAGAGCATTGTTTTGCGGCAAAATCTTGCAGCGAGATGTGACCTCCATGACATGAAATCTTAGTTAGATGATCAAAGATATTCAGAGATGATGCAAAATTTTTGGTGAATGCATAAGTGTATGAGGGTTATGATAGTAAATGGAACCAAGCCTTAGTTTTGCAATTTTGAAGTATTTAGGGTTTTCTACTTCGATGAAGTAATCAATGTTTTGAAGGAAGATGAACAGTTCCAAAGCTCTACACCATGTTCTTACAAGTCATGATATCAACAGAGAGGTCAAACAAGTGAAGAAAGATCGAAACAGGGCTTTCGCTGTGAAAGTGTTGAAGCACGCAGTCTCGCAGCGAACTCTCTTTCTACGCTGCGAAAGTGGGACAGAACACCAGATTGGCACTTTGATTAACCTTCAATCATCTCCAACTATACCAGGTGGTCCATGTCAGCTCCTAGGCTCGATGACATGATGATGAATATTCAGATTTTCGAGATCGTAAAAGAATGTAATGTATTAAATGCAGTCAAAACTGATTCCTTTTCCCTAGCAAGCAGTTCTAATTTTGTTGCTATCATAGTGTAACTAAATCTCTCTTTGGAAAATTTTCTAGGCTCGAATCCTTGAGCATACGAGAAATCATTTTGTATATATTTGATGAACTTGATGAGCACAGGGTTGGTTCGAGTGGTGTGAGGAGTATCATTGTGATTACATATTGTATATTTTCTGAGATTAATAGAGAAGTTGTCTGGATCAGTTTGGCCTCAAATATTCTTGTGAGGATGTTTTCTTAATCGTGTTCTCTTATAATGTTTTTGTTTCTTTCATAGTGAATTCAAATGAATGTATTTTCTTTTGATATTTGAATAAGATAGGTGTTGTAGAATTCATTCACAGTTTGATGCTCTGTGGTACATGTTTAAATATTTTCATCTTCTTTTGTCTCAAAACTATTTTAGAATTCATCTTAGGTTGATGCTCTATTATAGTTAAATGCTTTCTCCATTTGAACTCCAACCTCCAGCTACAACGATAATCCTAGTGCCTAAGGAAGCATTTTTATATCCTGTCTTTGATCATCCTTTGTTCTATTAACCAAGTGTCTAGTAGATTTTTATCTTAGACCCTATGACTCCATTCCCAATTGTTACTCTCTCCTAAATATTTCACCAATTTTATAAACTCCATCCTTATCTGAATATTTATCCAATGAATTAATTGAAAATTAGTAAGAGAGAGCCCTCTCTAGATTGGAAGGGCTAGCTTCTGATCCTAAAGTTGGTTAGAGGTTACCTCTGTGATTTTCCTCTCACAACCAGGAAAATAATGGAGTGATAAAAACATCTATGCTCTGCATAATGATAAAAAATATACCAAGTGTTTCATATGCACATGACATATCTGTGCACAACGTGAAGGTAGGGAACAAACAACTATGCCAACTACAAATATATCATCATAGCAAAAGCCTCTACACAAATTGAAAAAAACAAAAACTAAACTATCCCTAACACCATATGAAAATGCATCCAACCTAAAAACAACATTACTTTACAGTTCATGTTAAATAATGCACTGCTCCATAAATTTATACCCATGGTATCTTCATAGCATCAAGAAATTGCAAAATAAAAAAGAACAATACAAGCTCACAACAACACACCTTTTTTGTTTATGCTTAACTCTGATTCTTTCTTACCTATGTAGTGTCCAAAATAACCCTCAACCGACTTAACTTAATTCTAGAAAGGAAAAATAAGAATCAATGTCTAATATTCTTCAGCATATAACATACAATGTTAATGATTTCTTACCCTCTAGCATAGATTTCTAGAAATCCCAAAATTAGAACTCATGCAAGTCGCGAGTCACAACACTTGGAAATTTAGAACAACTTCATCTTTATAAACCATAATAGATGACATGGTAAATAAATGCATTAATCAACCAAAAAACAAAGTCAACAATACAACCTCAAAAAATCACACCTGCTCTCCTTGTTCACCTTTGATTGTTTTCAGCCCACACAATTTATGTAACAACCCCTGGCCAACTTGACTTGCTTAAGAAAAAACAAAATAATATTCAACTCCCAATTCTATTTCACATATACATCACACGAAAAAATATTCCACTCCACCATTCAAGCCAACAACACAACAAAAGTAATTGGACTATGCATAAAGCGCACTCTTTCAAAAAAAAAAGAGAAACTAATTGCACTTATCTAAAATACATAAATTAATATGGTATCCAAATGGTTAAAAGAAAGATACTAGATGCACATGATTTCTTACCCACTGACATAGATTTGTAGAAGCCCAAAAACTAGATATCTTGCAAGTCGCCAACCGCAACACCCGAAACTTTGGAAGAACCTTGCCTTCCTAACTTATAGCAGACTATATCATGATAAAACACAAATAATTCAACAATTAATTAGAACAAAAAAATTGAATTAAAATTCCTTGTAATCCTTAAAATCTCTTGCAAAAATTCATGTCATATCTAGTACAAAAAAAACCCTTCAAAATTTATGAATCGTACTAAATTTGATGAAGAATTGAAAGAAAATAATTTATATATGTTTATTAAAATAATTCTATATATTGTATAGTAAATACATATGCATATTGTCTGGCCCACATCTTTAAATGTCACAAATTACCAACTAAAACGGTAGCAAGCTTTGAAAACTGTGATGGCCTTAGAACTTTGAGATTCGTACATGCACCCGTTCCAACCATCCGCTAAACGTGCATAATTAAATTTTCTATTAAATTCCCACCGTCGCCCTCACAATAATATGTTATTTTGAAGGACCAATCAGAAGACATGAACAAAAATTAAATCGCTCCCAATAAAGTTAAACTTTGGAAAAAGAACTAAACTTTTGGTCAACGCAAAAACGTTTGCTATAGTCCCATACCTTTGGCAAGGACTAATAAAGATGGGATTATTTTATGATTCATATTTCTTTTTCATGAAGGTGTCTATATCATATCAAATTTAATAGCTTTAATAAATTAGCATACCTCTAATGTCAGGAAAGGAAAAACAAAAACTGAATAGTATATATATTTTTACCATGATCATATTTAGTGAGAGAACAAATGATGAAGCAAAAATAAGATGGAAAAGTAATGGAGTAATAAATTTTTCCAAGTATATATTGGAAACAAAAGATGTTATATGTGTACACTTTTTAATTCTAGATATCATCTAGAGTTATTTGTTACCCATATATCAAATCCCAATTTGTTAATAAAATGAAAAAAATTAGAAGAAAACTTCTATGATTAAATGAGAAAAAAAATAGTTGAAGCAAAGTTTCAAGAGGAGAGGAGGCTCACAATGTCATAAAAGGGAGCAGTTTGCTTAAAACACCAAACTTGATATATTTTCCAAATCAAGGAGAGAACTAGTAGAGGGAAATTGGAGCTCAAACATTGGTAGGAAAGGCACCATAAAAAAAGATGCACCACCATCTCCATGAGTATATCATTCCTAGGTTTTTTGTAGATCTTATTTTGTACTACACTCGATCTTCTTCCTCTATCTGTGGATGTAGCCATGAATATTGTAAAATATGAGGCATGTTGAAATAATTTAATAGCTATTCCCAAGCAAATTATGAGGCATGATGATACTTCTTATGCAAATTATAAAGTCATTTTGTGGCTCTACCCTATGTAGAATCATATTTGTATTTCTAAGAAAGATTGCAACATATTGGTACTTATTGTTTTCAATATGTTGATTAGTTCCCCCTAGCGTCAATAAAATGAGATTATTCTATCATCTTAAGATTCACACATGGTCATTTTATGTTCTTTGATTTATTTTAAACTATTTTAATATCCTTTAAAGGCCCTAGTACAATGTTCTCTTCTTATAATTGCGAGTGAATGGGATTTCACCCTCTATGAAGCTCACAAATATGTTCTATTATAGATATTTCATTGGTTGGGACTGTCATATTCTCAAGTAGTTGAAATATATATACTTTGTTTAAACATCTTCTACACAATCTACCATTTGAAATGATTTTTATGTCTCATAGTTATGGAGAAAGATGTTTCAATGGATAAGGAATTTGCATGGTAGGTTCTAGATATGATTGATCTTATGGGAATTAGATAAATAATCATTAAATGTTTCTATCATATACACACATAGGCCATAGAATGCATCGGGTATCAATACTTAGGAAGGAAATCCTACTTGTTAGATGCTAATGAGTCTCTCTCTATGGTCAACGTTTGTATGCCAATGAGGCAAGGATGGATTGATTCTCTCTATGCATGTGCATATCTAAAGAAAACATTATCTTTCATGCCCTTCACTCCCTTCTATATCAATTAGTTCCCCCCCCATAAATTTTATAGGTGAAATATGCATGGTATGGGAGCAATGGGAGTCCTTTTTGATAAACGTAGGTCTATCTATAGAAGCTTGGGTTTGGAACCCTACACCTATTACACATGAGATATCCTTATATAATACACACCAATGAGCTTATATATCACTAGGATTTATGTGGGTCAAACTGAGAAAAGGAATAAGCCATGATAAATCTTCAGAGTACATATAGTAGCCCATACTAATGACTAAGAAACAACTCCATTAAAACATATGTTCCACATGCCAATGGAAGAGTCCCATGTCCATCTATTTGGACATGGAATGTGCCACTAAAATTATGTATGATGTCATCAAAGAGAGGCATTCCAATTAAATATTTTCATAGAATCCAGTCTTTTTCATATAAGTTGTAATGAGTCAATATAAAAGAGGTCAAGGTGGCCATGGAACTATATAAAGAAATGCCTCATACCATCTTAGACTAAGCGAGTAAGATTTTTTTTTCGTCGATAGAAACATGGAATTAGGAATATGAAAGAAGTTATGGGTTCCCTAAGGATTGTTTCTATCTTGGATGTGGTGTTGTTTCTTTGAATTTTATCCAACGTTGATAACCATAGGACTTTGAGATCCTCCAAGTCTCTTACTCACATGAAATCCTTCTTGAGATGGAGTTTGTAGAGTCAAGATTCTTTGGTTGCTAATGTTATTAAGTGTCTCAATTGGGCAAAGGTTGAGAGAGTTTTTGTTGCTCGCTAGAAATTGACTCCATCGCTAACTGGAGTGCCCAAGACTGACAAGGTCATAATAATAAATGGAGATAGCACATTTTATGCAATTTGAGTAATGGAGATGAGTTTTACTTGAGATTTTTGTTTGTTGGTGGTGTGCCACTTGTTATATGTTACAAAATATGGTAGCGAACCGACTAGAGCCATGGAAAACACCCGATCCATCTTGGTAGAATGCATAAGGTATTATTACTTAGAAATGAAATCCTACTTTTTATACTCTAATGAGTCTCTCTCTATGGTCGAATTATGTACTCCAATGAGGCAAGGATGGATTGATTCTCTCTCTATGCATGTGCATCAACACCCAAGCCATCTTAGTAGTGATCAACGAGGCATTCAATGTAGCTACAAGCGAGATAACAATTTATGGTGTACCCGAATTTGGAGGTGTCCAAATTCATCTTGAAGGAGGAAATCATCTCATCATTAGACCTATACAACTACCCATAAGAGGAGGAAAAAATGTTTGGTAATGCAATCTTTGTGGTACTATAAATTACATTGTAGGTGTGTCCTAATTAATTACTAATCGATTCCATGCACAGATTCATGGTGGCTCCCTACGAGATTTTAAATATTTCTTAAGGGATCATTAATTTATAAAACTATGGTCAATATTTCTCAAGGGATTATTACTTGATCGAGTTGTGGTCCTCGAATTATGCCAATCTTAGTACAAGTCTCCATGGTGATGATAGTGGACATGTTGCAGTGTCATCATCATGCAATGAACAAGTTGTGTGGTCGTCATTGATCTATGTTTTTATAATTTCTTATAATGATACACAATTAATGCATTTTTTTTTACAATGGCTCTAAAAATAATTAAGGGTGGCAGGGGATAAATTATCTTTGATTCCAAAACACATTAGAGGTTAAAATTTGCATGGGGTTTTGGCTAAGTGAAAAATAGTGTAGTAGAAGTGATGATAATGTATCCTAGAATCAATCTCCTTAAAGACCTTATAAAATTCATCATAACTATAATCATCAAAATTTTAGTCCAAGACGAGCTCCCTCCTTGCCCGCTTTGGAACACAATTATTCAAAAATTAATTTTCTTTTCAACACTTTTGAGACCATGTCCTTTTTCGAAGTCAAGCACAAATTCAACTATGAAGAAGAAAAAATGGCGAACCATGGTACCACTATTTTAGAAGGAAACTTTTATGTTTGGAACTAAGGGGATGCAAGATCCTCTCTCGCCCCCTATACCATGGCCTTTGAATCTAAATGAAATAAGGTGGTGGGCTTGGTGTCATTCTTGTTACTCATGGAAAGAGCATGTCGGTCCCTTGAAACTTTAGTTCTCTTCATTGGTCATGGAAGGGAAGGATAAATTCTCGATAAATGGGCATTCTATGCCATAATTCTTGTTCCTTGAGCTCTGCTCACTTGTGTTTAATATGAGCTTGTGTGAATATATTTTCTCTTGCTATGACACATATAGCTTTGAGTTTGAAAGTGTTTTGGCCCTAACAAGAAATTATTGTAGGTCATATGCATTGGTCACCATTCCTCATTATATTGGAACTCCATAAACCATCACCTCACTCTTTCCAATATGTCTTTATCCACCTATACCTCTCTTTACAATTAGTTGAATCTATCCTCTGATTTTTAGGGAAGTTTACAATGGCATCTTCTAGAACAATGCCTCATTAATTATTAACATCAATATTATTTGTATCTCTTACTAGAATAGCATTGTATTTTGTTTGTTTGTGTTACAACACAACTATATTATAGAAGCAAAATAAGACAAAAAAGAAGAGCATATTGTGAATGCAAAATCCAAATGGATGGTGCCACACAAGATAATTATATTATGCTTAAAAGGATGCAATGCTTGTGGTAGTAATGGAGTTGTACATCTTATATTATATTTGCACCTTCTAGAACAATGCCTCGTTAACTATGAATATTTTTTTTTGACAAGAACGGTTATGTTGCATTAAGTGGCATTCTGGCAAGCCAGAATCAGGGAGTTACAAATCTGAAGAAGGTTGGTGACCTCTAACAGTGCTGCCAACCTTCTTATTAACGTCTTGGGAGACAAATCCCGTCTGCTTCTTGAGCTAATTCGAGAAAATGACATTTGCATACATGGGTAAATTCTCACAAACTGTGAGCATAGAAGAAGACAGAAGCAGAGCATTAAACCGAGCGGAGTGAAATTATCCCCTTAATAAATCGTTAACTATGAATATTAGTATGCTTTGTATCTCTTAATGGAAAAGCATTGTGGTTTGTTTGGTTGTGTTACATGGTGCCTATATTATGGAAACAAAAGAATAAAAAAAGAAGAGAATCTTGTGAGTAGGTCAATATTAAATTAGGTTATGGTCAGACCAATTTAGAATATGAAACCTATGTCATGTATGGCTCGTAGAAGCTATTTATTCATGTCTAGCCATGTCGATGTGGAATGCGCTAATTAACTTGCATGATGTTGTGAAAGAAAGTGTTCCATTTAATTTTTTTTTACAGAATCCATGCTTGTTCATATAAGTTGTAATGAGTTGATATAAAAGAGGGAAAGGTGGCCACAAAACTATAGAAAGAAGTTCATTACCATCTTAGGCTAGGAGATCAAGGATTTTTGTTTCATTGATATCAACCTAGAATTAGGAAGAAAAAAGTATTTATGGGTTCCCCAAGGATTGATTTGATATTGGATGTAGTGTTGTTTCTTGGAATGTTATATGACATTGATAGTCACGGGACTTTGAGATCATCCGAGTCTCTTTCTCACATGAAATCCTTTGCAAGATGGAGTCTAGAGAGTTGGGATTCTCTGTTTTCTAATGTTCTAAAGTATCTCAATCATGTGTGTATATAAAACTAATCCTCAGACTAAACCAAACAAGAAAGAGAAGATAGATTTAAGCAGAAAATAAATGACAAACACACATAGTACATAGAGATTTTACCCTAGAAACCCTTAATCAGGAAATTCAACATTCCTTGAGTGTGTTTCTCTCTAGTTGTCTTGTTCATTCATTGAATAAAGAGTTACATGAAAAACCTCGGTATACACCTAAGACACAATCACCATCCTACTCTCTTTCTTTTTACAAGAACAACCCTACAACCAATTTGACTTGCATTTACATGACCAAGTTGCTACTAGCAACATGAACATGAACATGAATCTATTAAAATTAAAACATGCCTTATTTATAGGCTTTAAAACATGTAAAACCCTAAATCACGGCGCCCAAAAATAGTTATAGATCCATGAAAATGATTTGTTGCAATCTCGGGAATCTCAAGATTCTGTTACAGTCAACTACCAGTCGACCTCTAGTTGGTCTTCAGTCAGTTTCCACTCAACCTCTTATCGACCTCATGTCGGTTGACCTTTCAACTTTCGACTTTCCCGATCAAAAACTTTGACCTTCGACATGACCATCGAATCAACCATTGATTTGACTTGAATCGTCAGTCAATTCATCACCCAGTCAATCCACCTCGACTAGATAGTCAGATGACTATTCTTTCAATGAAAACAATATAACAACCAAACATTCTCCCACTTGTTGTCTTCTTTGTTGATATAGGAGAACCCATACTTTTGTTCACATACCCAAGGAAGCAATGCCCATTGCTTCTCTACACCAAGATAACTTCACAACACTCACAAACTTGGTCAAAGAGTCTGCTATGATTTCTAAAGTGTCCACCTTCTCCAAAAACACCTTCTTTCTTTCCACCATGTCTCTCATGAAATGGTATTGTACATCAATATGATTCATACTAGAATGGTAAGATGGGTTCTTTTCCAGAAATATTTTTCTTTGATTGTTACAATTTATATTCATAGCTTTCTTCTCAAACCCAATCCCTAAACACAATCAATGAAACCATATTGATTATTTTCTTACGTGAGTGGTTTCCATGTATTCAACTTCTATTGTCAGCAAGGATACAAATTCTTGTTGTCGCATAGTCACCTAGTTGATTGCTCCACTAAACATCTTTAACACATATCCACCAGTTGACCTTCGTCAATATATATCTTTATCCCAATTGGTGTCAACCAATCCATGTACATTTACTTCCCTACCAGTTTTAGGTTTCCCTTGGTAGAATATATCATATTCTTTTGTGTCGTGCAAATACCTAAACACTCTCTTGACAATAGTCCAGTGCTCTTTTCTAGGTTTCAACATGTATCTTCTCAATACTCCCACTACATGAGAAATATATGGTCGAGTGCACACCATCGCATACATCAAACTAACAACGACACTAGCATAGGGAAAATGTTCCATGTTCTCTATTTCTTCCCATGTCTTTGGACACTGCTCAACAATTAGCTTTTCTCCCTCGGGAATTGGTACCTTGACCGGTTTTCAATCCTGCATGTTGAAATGATTCAATAATGTTTCAATGCACTTTCTCTAATTTAACCAAATATTTCTAACTTCCCAATCTCTCTTGATCTCCATTCCTAGAATGAAGTTCGCAATGTCGATATCCTTCATGTCAACCACCTTCACCTCCTTTATTACATTCATGTTGTTTTCTACCAACAATATGGTGTTGACATACAAAGCTACATATATGAAACGACCACCTTCTTTCTTGGAATATACATAGTGATAAGACTTGTTTCTAACAAATCCCAAACTAAGGATGTAAGTGTCAATCTTTTGGTACCACATCCTTGGTGATTGATTTAGACCATAAAGATATCTCTTCAATTTGCACACCATCTCTTTCTTTCCCTTTATTTCAAAACCTTCAAGTTGTTTCATGTAGATTTCTTCTTCCAGGTCCCCATGTAGGAATGTTGTCTTCAAATCCATTTTCTCTATATCAAGATAAAATGTTGCATCTAAAGACATTGGTACTCTAATGGAAGTTAATTTTTCAATAAGGAAAAAAATATCACTGAACTTTCGACTCCCTCGACTTGGGAGTACCATTTCGCTACTAGTCAAGCTTTGAATTTCTTGACTTGAATTGTTGCGTCCAAATTTTTCTTGAACACGCACTTGCTACCAATAGGTTTATTTCCATTAGGTAGCTCTACCAAATCCCATGTCTCATTCTTATGCAAGTATTCCATTTCTTCGACCATGCCATCCTCCTAGAGTTTACCGTATGTCAAGTTGACTTCCTCCCTAAACGACTTGGGCTCATTGTCAATGGAAGATAACACAAATGCAAAATGAAAATTAGGAAAACTACATCTCTTAGCTAGTTTTCTTACTCGTTCATACCTCCTTACAACCGAATCTAGTTGTTACACCTCTTCATCTGATTCAATTGACTCATATGAGTCATGTTCTTCAATACTAAACTCAAACACCAACTTCTCTAGTTCTTTCTTCATTTGAAACTATTCAAACTTGGAAGTTGCTTTGACTTCCCTGAAAATAAAATCTTGAATATACACTATTTTCCTCAACAATGGATCCCATAGCTTATATCCTTTCATTTTTTTCTTGTAGTTGATGAAAATACACTTGACTACCTTATTGTCCAACTTGTCCTCTTTTCCTTGGGAACATTCACAAATGCATCATAGCCAAATACTTTGAAATGTGAAAGCGAAGGCTTCTTACCAAACCATACCTCATGTGGAGTCGAGTCAACTAGCATTGATGAAGGATATATATTTACCAAATATTTAGCAGTGTCGACTGCCTCAGCCTAGAATTATTGCGTAATCCCATAACCATTGAGCATGTTCCTTTACTTATCCATCAACATCCTATTCATTCTTTTAGAAACTTTGTTTTTTTGTGGGATGTATGGTTTCATATTTTGGCATGCTATGCCACACTGCTTACATTATCGCTCAAAATCATTTCCAAATATTTCACCTCTATTATCAGTTCTCAACACCTTGATCTTATTATCTGTCTGGTTTTCCAGAAGAGATTTAAACTCCTTGAATTTCTCAAAAATCTCTCATTTCTTCCTTAGGAAATATAGCCATGTCTTCCTGGAAAACTCATCTATGAAGGAAACATAATACATAGATCCTCTTAGTGAAGGGAGTGATACAGACTCAAACACGTCAATATGTATCAATTCCAAAATCTATTTTTCCCTTGTAGATCCAAATGGGAATCTAACCCAATTTTTTTTTCCATATATGCAATATTCATAGAATTGACTTCTGAATTACAATCAGGAAAACTTTCGACCATACATTTTTTGGGCATAGCTTGAAGTATTTTTTCGTCAATGTGTCCCATTCTCTAGGGCCATAACATGGTCGAGTTGACTTGACAAAGAACAATCAATTCGGTTCATATCGTCTCAACCTGAGTTGAGTCAAGTTGAGTAGACTTCAAGAAGAAAACCGATGTTGCATCCAATCAAGTTGACGTTCCCTAACAACTTGTGTAGGGCTCTAATCTGAACTCCTTTCATTAAGACCATCCCTCCCCTGACCATTTTGCACATATTCTTATGAAATAAAGTGTGTACGTGTGCATCACTCATTTTGTAGACATATATCATATTTCCTTCCAAACCCAGAATATGTATCACACCTAGAAGGGTCTTGCTCCTCCCATATTGCAGTATTATTCAAACTCTTCCTCGTCCAACAATTTTGGTTGTCGATTCATCCCCCAAGAATACTTCTCCCCCTTCATATGTCTCATATTCATAGGGCCATTCTCCATGGGGTTTCATATGAAAGGATACACCTAAATCAATAAACCAAACATCATAATCTGACTGTGTATTGGTCAACGCTAGATACACATCGCCTCCTTTATCAAGAGTAGTATTTCTCTTAGTCAATTGCTTCTTATCTAATCATGGATTGATTTCAGTTGCTCTCAACTTGCAGTGTATATTATAATGCCAATTTTTACTGCATTTCCATCATCTTCTTATTCACTGAACTGGGATTTAGATCTACCCTTCCACTTAGAATTTCTACCATAGAAATTTCCTTTATCTCTATCGAGTGATTGACCTCTCACCATGAATGCATCCTTGATCAATCCTTCCATGTTATTTCATCTCATTTATTCTAACAATAGATATGAAACCACGTCTTCAATTGCTAATGTGGTCGAATTACTCTCCATAGCCATGAATAAGATATCCCATGATTCATGCAAAGAACATAACATGCTAATACATTTCTCCTCCTTGGTGATTTTAATATGCACAAACAATAATCGACTTATTACAATATTGAATACATTCAAGTGCTCTGTTACTGAGCTCCCATCACTCATACTTAGAAGATACATTTTATTTCGAAGGAACGACTTGTTTACCAAGGATTTTGATTGGTACAAGCTTCCCAACTTGTCCCACAACTTCTTTGAAAATTATTCACATGAGACACTCACTAACATTGAATATACAAGACAAATTCAAATCGTACTCCTTTCCCTTCTCTCAAGTTTCTCCCATTCTTCCCTCGACATGCCTGTCAGAATTGTTCTGGGACTCACAATTACCCATTGTTCTTCATCTACAAGAAGATCTTCCATATTAATCTTCCAAAGCTCAAAATTCCTACCATTGAATTTTTCAATCTCTATTCTCGAACTGCTTTCCATTCTTTCAAGCACAACTTCAAATATAACTAACTTAAAACTCCCATTGGACCTAGGTTTAACTCAGATCCACGATTTGCTTAACCTTGCTCTGAACTCTTTCATGCCAAATGTATCAGAACTTCTCAGATATGCTATGATACCACATGTAGAGACAACTAATCCTCACACTAAACCAACTAGGAAAGAGAAGATAGATTTAAGCAGAAAATAAAGGACAAACATACACAATACACATAGATTTTACCCTAGAAACCCTTAATCGGGAAAACTAACATTTATTGAGCGTCTTTCTCTCTTGTTGTATTATTAATTCATTGAATATAGAGTTACATGACTAACCTTTGTCTACACCTAAGACACAATCGCCATCTTACTCTCTTACTTTTCACAAGAACAACCTTGTAGCCAATTCGACTTGCATCTACATGACCAAGTTACTATAGCAACATCAACATGAACATCATTCTAATACGATTAAAACACAAATTATTTATAGGATTTAAAAAACACAAAACCCGAAATCATAGCACCCAAAAACAATTATATATCCACACAAATGATTAGATGCAATCCCGCGACTTCGAGAATCTACTGAAGCACTTAAGAAGCAACATTATAGAGCACTACAAATGGGGCAGCTACAAAAGGAAGGTGAGCACCACTGCTTGTGTCAAATGTTGGAAGCACATAATGAAATGCAATAATGAAATTTTGTTTGGTAATTTTTTTTTAATTTACTCTTACGGGGTGGGCGCGATAATAAGATATTTGTTTGGTAATTTTTTTTTAATTTACTCTTACGGGGTGGACACGATAATAAGATTGGTATGCTTGTTTTATTTTACCCTAAAATGGTGCGCCGTATATAGGGACACTCTCGTTTGTGTATGAGTAACTCACCGTACCATTCTACCACTATTGTAGATGCACCATGGTTGTAAGGTTTTTTTAAGAGCACCGTAGAAGATTTATGGTTTTTAAATTATTTTTTTTGGTTGAATAACCAATTATTTTAACCTATTACAGTGCGTTCTTTATACGTGCACAAGCGCCACCTACTTCTTTAAAATTATTATTATTATTTAAAAAAAATCATAAACTTCCATAAAAAAAAATATCACATAAATTTTTTAATTTCATTTAGTTAAAAAGTATAAAAAAATAATTTTTTTAATTATATTTTATTGATTTTTTTAACAGTTAATTTAAACTCATAAATAAAATTTGCTTACAAATTTTAGCCCTCCTCGTAAACTTTATTTTTATCACTAAAACATGATGTCAGCTCTGCGACATTGTTATCATATTATTACTAAACCTAGAAAAAGGAACTCTCATAAACTCGCGTCAAAAGATCAAACAAATTTTTTTATTTCATTTTGTTAAATCTTTTCATAATTAATTTGAACTAATATGTCAAGTTTACAAAGGATAATATTTAAATTTAAATATCATTTATTTGGATAATATTCAAATTTAAATATTTAAATATTATCATTTATTTATTAATCGTTGTGTGAAAAATTTCAATATTTAATGTAAATATCTTTTGTATGTTCCATTTTTAAAGTACAATTATAACTTTTTGAAAAATTTTATGGTGAAATTTAAGGAATATCTTTGCATATTTATGGATAACATTTTTAATCCATCTTTTGTATGTTTAATTTATGGAAATTTAAATTATTATATAAAATTAGCTAAATACTCAAAATATTAATAATATTTTTTTAGAAATTTAAAATAAGTATTGATATAAAATTAATCATAAATATTAATAACTCATTAAATTAATTTCTTACAAATTATATATTAAAATTAAATAATATACTTATTAATTGATATTTACCTATTATTTTTAAAGGGGATGGAAAGTTTATTATGGGTTTGAAAACAATTGTAAACCAATTGATTTTTGGAGTTGGGATAAGAAGAAACTCCTCTTTGAGGCTCTTGTTACACCTGTTAATTTTATAACATATAATCTCAAAATTAAAGAAAATACGCCCTATCCCATCCTCCTCTTAGAAACAAGCCTCTCCCCCATTGAAAGCATGACTATGACTATATACCTAATGTATAAGAACAAGTTAAACAACATGGAAGACAAGAGGCTTCCTAAAATTGCTTCAAAAGAGTCATAACCACCATCGACTCAAGCCTACGAGGATGGCATAAAGATGACCGGTCTTGGCTAAACTATTGGGGAATCATGGAAGACACCATTTTGTAGAATAAATATACTATTAAAAAAACCTTCAAATCAAAATTTAAGGAGAAAATGTGGTATGATAAATAGTTAGAGAAAAAAATAAAATTAAGGTATTATAAGGATGTAATTAACCCTAATCTAGAAGATCGAAATTATCTATCTGTTTTTCCAAGTGTAAAGAAAAAAATTCTCACGAGCTCCATAGTGAAACTGGATGTTGGTCAATTCCTAAAACGCCATGGGATGAAAGAGTGTGTCACTTTTGTGACACTAAGAAGGTTGAAGATGAAAAGCATTTTTTCTTAAAACA
>JASDQU011444184.1:0-10655 GCA_032191745.1 Picea mariana
GCCAAAATTTAAGGGGATTCTTCCCAAATTTAGGAGATTTAACACAACTTAAATATAAATGTTTCTTTATGCCCCAAATAGAATTTTGAGAACTTTTGTATTTTAATTTCATTTAGACCAAATTCATGTTTATGTCCTAATCATTTTTCCTCAATAATTATTTATAAGGACTTTTAATGTTTTCCCATAATTGGGATTATTTACTAAAGTCCACATAGATATGATACCTTCTAACTTTTCTGGCAGGGGATTTGAAGATATACTGAAATGGAGCAGTATTATGCAGGAAAATCGCTCTCTCTTCTTTCAGAGGTGTTATAGATATTTTTAACTGCTCAATCATCAATTTCCCAGCATGCATTAAACTCTATAGCATAGTCAACCACAACATTCACTCCCAGAAATCTTAATTTAGCAAATTGATAGTCAAGAGATAATAAATTAAATCCAAAGAGCTTCAGATAATACATTCTCTTTATTCTGCTTAAATTTCTCAAGTCACTTTTGTCAGAAATTAAACTTACACAGTTCTAGAACATAGTATAAAATTTTATCTGATCTAAACACTATAGAGATATAACCAAGTATACTTATCTAGAAACCAGATAGTGATGCAACTATTGAAAGGGGTTCCCTTTTCCACCCAACCGTAGGCACAACAACTCCTGGACGGATTTATCGATGTCCACCCGCTAGCTAGATCATGATGCTCTGAGAGAGACTCTTCCTTCTGTTCAGCAATAGCCAAGGATAGAGGCCACTCTCCTCCTCCCACAGGAACTTGACAGATAGGTTTTCTCTCCACCAAGAAAGGGGGTCTACAATGAGTGCTTCCTCAGTCAATCACCTTCTCTGCAACCCTGTTTATCAGCTTGGACTGAAAACATTGCCCAGCAAATTCCTGTACCCAGAACAAATTTCTTTTTTAGTTCTCTTTAGAACCAGTGAGCTGCACATTCTCTCCCTCTTCATAAATTTTCACCAGACCCATTCCCCTTGGATCTTCTTCCTTCACCCATGAATTCCCTTTTTCTCTTGCCTTCCTTAGCAAGATTTCATGGATCCAAATCCCCATTTCGTGGTCAGGTCAGGTGTTACCCATAATTTTGGTCGTCATGATGATGTATTGATGGTGGTATACTCACACTCTTCATTAGAACTTTCTCCTGAGAAAAGTTACTTTCTTCTCTTTCCAGAAATATCATTTTTGAGGAAGATTCGCAGGTTGCCAATACATTTGCCTGCGAGAATGCATGATTCTCGCAGGCTGCCTTAAGCCCGGGTGCGAGAAGTTCACACTGTGTCTAACTGCTAGGGTGCGAACTCTTTCTAAAGAAGGGAAAAAGAGGAATTCTCGAAGCTTCAGGAAGGGAATCTTCTAGAAGGATGAGATGGAATTCGAATGGTTATCTAAGTACTGGACTTCCTGATATTTTGGGATCATTCTTATCTGAGTAACCAATTCATTCTATTCTATATATTGAGTGTATTCTCATGGAAAATTTTAGAAGCAAACAAGGTTAAGTGAGACATTGGAGAATTGGTGAAAGACTATATGAAGGACTGATGCTACAGCAGCTAAGAATTCTAGCAAGGTTATCAAAGGTGGTTGATCTTCTTCATACAAGTGAGCAAGTGTGTGTGTCAGAGCCGAGGGTCATCGAAAGGAAGTTTGCAACATCAAGGCTCAGGTTGTAATCTTTATTTTCCATCAATATGATACAGTAATATGTCTCTTTCCCATAAAGTTGATTCTACTTTATTGTATAACTCCTTGATCATATACATAGATTCACTATTGAATATATTGTGCTTTCTTTACTCCATTTGGTTTGTACTATTTTGGTCTTGACTGTATGAGAGCATTGGAGCGAAGCGGGAGCAACATAGACCAACGGAAGCGATTATAAGGTATGTAACTTGTTCTTTCCTTTTAGTTCATTCAATGGTTAGAATCTAGGGAGAGAGTATTATTCTGTCTTGCTTTGTTCTAGATCCAGGTGGATCTAAGGAGATCGGTTTGTGTCCGCACTTACGGATTTATCCAATAACAAAATTGGCGACTCCACTAGGAAACAATCTCATTTTCCTTGTGATTTTTTTTATTTTTCTGTGTCCATTTGCTCTGGTTTCATTTTTCTCCTGTCCGGTCAGTTTCTGAGTCTTCGGGATATCCTGAAGGGTTTACTCGGTCCAGAAGCCTTTGTCAATTTTGCTTCAATTTTCAAAATTTTTGTTATGTTCAGTAGTTCTTGCACTGCATTTCATTGTAGCCTGTGAGAATTAGTCAGGTTTGCACCCTGCTTATAGGTTTCAGTGTGAGGTCCTCTCATTTTTCTTAAAGGTACCTGCGAGAATCAGTGATTCTCGCACTGTGTAATATTGCTTGCATGCGAACACTATTTTTCAAAATTTTGGAATTTGAATTTTGGTCTTTCTAACTTTGATCCAGGTGGATATTGGTGGCCACCCACCTATTCCACTTGGACCCCCACCATTTCTTCTTTCATATTTTCAGTTTTCGCACAGTTTACTATTTTTAGCAGTTTTTCGGGTCCTGAACTTCCGGGGCCATTTTGAGGCCCTAAACGATGCTTTTTTGGGTATGTTGCTGTAGCAAAATATGCATCTAATGATACTATTTTGTTTCGAGAATTGTATGCCTCGGATAGATCTTTCCAATGAGCTATCATGTGCCTAAAATGGAGATCGTATGTAAAAGTTACGACCCCGGGAAGTTGATGCACCAACTTGCCCAAACGGGGCCCACATGACTTTTGGTGCTTCATCTCCTAGGGTTAGGTTTTTGGATGTCTAGGAATTTTGGCATTCCCGTTTATTGTAAAAAGGGCCTTCAAAGCCTCATTGTAATCATCTTCTCACGGATGCGAGTAGCGGCCACATCTCTTCTCAAAGATAAGCTACCAGTGCCCTAGCTAGTTTATTTCCATTCTGTCTGTAAGCATATTTCAGTCATTTGTTATTAATGAAATGAAGTCTTATTTCTGCTGCATCTCTGTGTTTATGTGTATTTCTGTATTTCATTGTGTTCCTACATAAATCCGAATCAAACTGCCCAGATCAGTTGGATTGCTTCTTATGAGTTTCCTGGACCAATGATTGGTATATTTCTTGCTTTTGTTTGCATGCTTGAACAATCTTAGGGTTTCAAGGCTTTTCTTGTCTTTTTGGGCTTGACTTTCATTTATTGGCTTTTCCTAGAAGAACCATTCTCTCTGACTTCTGATTTTGAGTGTGTTTGATTGGCTAAGATCCAGTGATTGGTTGAAAGTTAAGTTTGCTTGTTTTTCTCATTTGCTTATTAGTTTGGCAGATTATTTGCTTTTGTGTTTGAGAAGACTTCTTTGGTTTGCTCTTTATTTTTTCTTTCATTGAAAGAGTTGCTTGGGTGTTTATCATTGCTTGTTCATTTGGTTTTTTGATTTTCATTACTGTCACTGTCATAGTGTAAGTCCTTTTTGAAAAGTGAACAAATAGTTTTTCTTTCAAAAAAATCATTTTTCTTTTTAGAAAACATTGAAAATCAAATTATTGAATTATTCAAATTGTTGAAGTTTGAAAAAGACACAATAGAGAATTGTCGTTTGGTATAGTGATTGTTTGCATTGGCATTTGAAAGGAAATTGTGCATTGTAGTTCACGGTTGATCTTGAAAACTTTCTCTCTCTCCCATACATAGGATTCATTGAACGAAAAGTGAAATACTTCATTCTTATCCTTGCATTGTTGGGTCAGAGTCTTACATCATGAGTTTCATTTCCGTTACCTTTGAGTAAACAACAACCCTTAATAACATTGCATAATCATAAAATTTATCTAGTAACTCTTTTCTAGGGTTCTTTTACACCAACATTTAGCTAGGCTAGCACTTTGGAGTAGGAAGAGAGATACACTCTCCAAAAGCACAAAACACACAATAACATCTTGTGTTAGGGAGTGTTAAATTCCATTTGCAACATCTTGTCTTGGGAATCCCTTCTCACACAAGGGTCAAGCACTAGGTCGCATTGGTATTGACAGAGTTACTCACCCTGCTTTGTTGGTATTAGTGTAGAGATTGCACATATTATGGGGGTCACTCGCGAGGTATACCCACAATGATGAGTGGAAGCCTTTTGAGTTGATTTCGGTCTCGATACCCTGCCCTTGCGTGTGGATCGGACTGTCGACTGTTTCCCCAGGCATTATCGTTGTTTGTGGTGACTTTAGTGGCCTATCTCTCTAGGTTCTTACCCAAGGTGACTGTGGAGGGGAAAGTCTTCACGGTACCTGGAATTGACATTGACCAAACTCACTCAGGCTCCTTGGAGGGTAAATCCACAATTACTGCATGGAAGCTTGCACCGGGGTGTCAGTCCATTAAGCAGGTCGTCAGCGTAACTTTTCCACCCTAGCCTCGCCCCTTCTCGTCTTGTTGTTGCGATATTGGATTTCATCACCAACTAGTGGCTTCGAAATTAGAAGGTCTTGTTTGCTTGGTGATTCCTTCCTAGATTTTGTTTACTAGCGTGTGTTGTTTGTTTCCTGAAGTTGACCATAGGATTTTATTTGCGAAGTTTTTCACTTGTTCACAATAGCTCCACCATGGCGTTCACATAGAATGTAAGGTTTGTCTCCAGAGCATCCTGAAGGCACTCAAACCTTGTCTACAGCCGCACCTGCGGGCTCTCCTCAACCGAGTGAAGTCCCAGACATTTCTACACCACAAGTAGAACAAACTGACTCTCTAGAGCATTTTTGAATTCACAATACTCCAGAGGACTTTCAACTTCACCCTGATTCTGTGGGAAGTTTTGTGCATGGAAACTATTTCGGTAATTTAATTGTTACATATTCCGGATCTCCGACTGGCATAGAAGATCCAGATCCTTTTTGGTATACAGGTGTTTTTCGTTGGGCGTTGTTTGGTCCTGATTCACCTGTGGTTTATAGACTCAACTCCCCTGTGGTTTATGAGATAGAGACTATACTGTTAACTACCACTTATCATTTAACTGTTCCTACTGAAATGGCCCATCTTACGAATACTACGAGTGTTCCAACCGGGTTCACTGCTGCTAGTCTCCCTCCTATAAACATGCAGCCAACACCCAATGTCTTTTCGACACTACCTCCCGGATACCATGTGTTGAGTCCAACTCCTCCGCACACCCCTTCCAGTTCTCCTGGTAGTCCTTCTTCTCCTGGGCACCCTATTCTTGGTTTTATTCCGACACTCCCTCAATTTCCTTCTGGAAAACCTTTCTTGTTTTTTGCTGGCAATCCTAATCCTAGTGGCACTATCCCGTCCATTACACCAAACGTGCAAATTCCTGTTGGTGGCCAAGGTGGTACGATTCCTTTTCCTCTTACCGGACACGTTCCCATTACAACCCAACCTTTGGTTGGAACCTTACCTCCGATTGGAACACAATTTTCGGTTGGCACACCACATACGATAGGGGGACCAACCCCACCTGTTGGACAAAATATACCTGATCCTTTGGCCCGGTATTGGAATCAAATTTTACAAAATCTTCCTCAACCGACTGGGGGGCACCAGCCTGTCCCTACAATAGGCCAACCATATCCAGGTATACCCAATCCTATTTGGGGTCAGGGTCCGAATGTTCAACCTCAGGTCCCCGCTCAAAATCAAGGTTACAATCCTTGGAGCTACTATCCTCTTCAGCCACCACCGAATTTGCCTGGACCTTCCCATTATAGACAGACTGCTTATGGTCCTACTAGTTTGCCGACAGGGCTTCCACCCCAAAGCCACCAGTACCCGCAGGTGAATCGACAGTTACCTTTTTTTGCTACTTTGGATTTTCCGGACTTGTCCAGGATTTTAAATGATCCTATTCGTCACTCTCCCCAATGGCCTGTTATTCCAACCAAGCTTCCATCGGACATTCCTAAATTCGACAGTAAAGTGGGCGAGGACCCAAACAATCACGTTATGACTTTTCAACTATGGTGCTCATCCAATTCATTGATGGATGACTCTATTCGTCTACATCTTTTTCAATGAACCCTTACCAGTTCTGCTGCGAAGTGGTATATTGAATTGCCATGAGGTTTCTTCTCTGATTTCAACACCCTAGCTATGGATTTCCTTACGCATTACCAGTTACCGATCCGTTATGATACCGGGATCGAGATTTTGACTTCCTTCAAATAGAGTAAAGGCACTCATATATCTGATCACATCCATGAGTGGCGAAGGAGATGACGTCTCATTAAACTTGAACTCCCCAATCAGTTACTGGCCGAATGGTTTACAAAGTCATTTGTGAACGAAATCGGTAAAGACATTGCCATGGGTGGTGTTGTCACAGAGGAGCAGGCTATAAGTCGTGCTCAGTATCTTGATCTCGTTTATTCACAAATGAGAACCCTTTATGATTTGTTACCTAAGTTACCTCGTCCTGGTGCTTCCAGCACTTCAACTACTCCAGCTGCCTCGCATGCAGCTGATGGTGTGATTGGTACTACTCAAGCCCACTCACATTCTGTTTCAAGAACAACCCCTAAGTCTGCTTCTTCTAATGTACAAAATGCTCCGTCTCCTACCGCTCCCACCGGTAAAACTTCTGAGGTCAATCCAGTCCAATCTACCCCAGCCGGTAAAAACAAATCTAAAAAGGGGAGAGGCAAGAATAAGGAGGGAAAAAATAATACTCAAGCAGAGCAACCCAAAACCACTCCTGTTGAAGATCGAGATAAGCGCAAACCTCACTACCCTTGCCTTCTCTGTGGTGATGATCACTACACAAAGGATTTTCCATGACGTGCCGAGGTCACGAAGTTCCTTCAAGGAGCTCCCAAACCATCTACACCGACTATCTTGTCCCAACCCTTCCCATCTCAACAACAGGCTCAGTTGGTCATTCAAGACCAACCTTCCTCTTCTACCACATCATATGTTTTAATGTGCACTGGTGATTCTAAACAAAATAACGTTGCACTCACAACTAGAGCCAAAGATTATACTCCATCTAAGGAGAAGGTTGACGATTTACCTCCTTCATTGGTGCAATCCTCTCCAGTGACTCCACCTACAAACAGTCCTCTTCATCTAGAATGACCGAGCCTTGACACAGTTCTGCGACCACCCCCAAAAGGTGTCGTTAGGAAATCGGCTTTCAATCCTCATGCTCGTGCGGCCCAGAACTACAGTATTGTGGAAGATTTGGCCCAAGCACCTTCAGCGATGTCAGCCCTTGAGGTCCTTCAGTCTTGTCCAGCACAACGGAAGGCCTTGTTGAAAGCTATAGGTGGAATTGACCCAACAGATGCGAATTTAATCGTCTTTGACTTGGATGATCACATTCCACGGTTACCCCCACAACTCGCGTTCCAGATACAAGTTGTTGTCTCTGACAAGAACATTTGTCGAACTGTTATCGACGAGGGTGCCTCAACGTGTGTAATGTCTTTTGCTTGTTGGAAAGCCATTGGCTCTCCTCCTTTGAATGAATCCTAGAACACTCTTAAAGCCTTCAATGGCTCTGGTTTTAAGCCTTACGGTGTTCTTCCTTCGTTGCCACTCACATTAGAAGGTAAAACGGTCCAAGTTGAAGTGGAAGTCTTTGATGCTCCTCTTGATTATAATATTCTACTTGGCCGTAGCTGGATTGATTCCATGTGTGTTGTTGTGTCCACACTTTTCCGTGTAGTACGCTTCCCTCACCAAGGAAAAGTTGTTACCGTTGACCAAATTGCCTTCTTCAATTCTGATACCCGTACTGGCAACGTATCGTTTATTGCTAAAACCCCACCAGGTTATGAGAATGTCGGTGTAGGCCTTTTAAAGGAATCCTCGTTAATGGGTACTTTTCCCCTTCCACCGCTCGATGTTCCACGCCCGTCAGTTGCTTCTATCAACATGATCTCCACCATGCCTCACGAACTTCCTGCGTCACACGAACCTTGGATTGTCCCTGACCCTGGAGATCATCTTCGTTTCGGCAACGCTATGCCATTAAGTCCAGTTGAATCTGCTTATCAAGCCATTCAATCGGCAACACCTTCTACCTCTTCTTTTGATGAGTTGTCTCCCGATCCTTTTCGTGTTATTTTTCCTACTGACGAGATGATCATGTTCATCATGGAGGACACTCCTTGGGATGATGGGCATCATCATTCCATACTCTTTCTGGAGCAACAAACTCTTGAGAACTACCAACGGATTTCGACTCTGTCGACCGTTGTTTTCATTTCGACTGTTCCCGCCACTTCACATGATGTGTTTGCTGAAGGGAACCTCAGTAATATCTCTCCCATGATTCCCATTGACATATCCGTTAAACCTGGAATCGTCGAAAATGTTCATATTGGAGCTTCGTGTTCTCTCGACGAAATCATCACCTATACATCTCTGTTTAAAGAATTCTGTGACATCTTCGCCTGGAGTTATGAAGAGATGCCAGGTATCGACCCCGTTATTGTTGTACATGAGATAAAGACATACCCTAGAGCTAAACCTATCTGGCAGCGCCTTCGTCCTATACACCCACGTAAAGCTGCGGCTATCAAGCTTGAGGTTGAAAAACTTCTCAAAGCCGGCTTTATTTATCCCGTGGCTCTGACAGAATGGGTTTCTAACCCTGTACCGATTGATAAGAAAGGTGGCAGTATTTGTGTATGTGTTGATTATAGGGATATTAAAAAATCCTGTCCAAAAGACAACTTTCCAACCCCTTTCGTCGACCAGATTGTCGATGACTGTGCCAGAAGTAAAATCTTCTCTCTCGTGGATGGTTTCTCCAGCTATAATCAAATTAACATCGCTCCTGAGGACCAACATAAGACTGCTTTTATTTGTCCTTGGGGTACTTTTGCCTATAGAAAACTTCCCTTCGGTCTTAAGAATGCGAGCGCCACGTTTCAACGGGCTATGTCTTATGCTTTTCATGATATAAAGCATATCGTTCAACCATATTTGGACGACTTACCAGCTCATTCTATGCACAGAGTCGATCACCCTACCCACCTCTGAGCTATTTTCGTTTGTTGTTGGTTCTATCGTATACGTTTAAATCCTCATAAATGTGTTTTTTGCGTAGAATCTGGCCATCTTCTAGGATTTATCATTTCACGTCACGGGATCCAGGTGGATCCTATTAAGGTTGAGGCGATTCTTAATCTCCCTCCTCCTTCTACATTGCGCCAGTTGCAAAGTTTGCAGGGGAAAGTGAATTTTCTTCGTCGTTTCATTCCTAATTACGTCGAGATTACTCATGGTTTTACATGATTATTAAAGAAAGATACAGAGTTCGTTTGGGATACCGTTGCCAACAATGCTTTTGAGGATTTGAAGTTGTCCCTCACGTGAGCTCCGCTTCTCTTTCCTCCTGATTATAGTCATGATTATTTCCTTTATCTTGCTGCCTCGGAGTACACTTTTGGCATGGTTCTCGTTCAAGAGGATGATGCGTACGATGAACATGTTGTTTACTACTTGATTCGAAGTCTCACACCCACTGAAATCAAGTATCAACATGTTGAAAAACTGGCTTTGGCTGCCGTTCAAGCCGTTAAACGCTTCCGGCATTATATCCTCTCACGTAAAACTACAATGATTTCTCATTGCAACCCTATGCAACACATTTTGACACGTCAATTTCTAGGGGGAAAATACTCCAAATGGATTGTGATACTCCAGGAGTTCGACTTGGAATTTGCTCGCGCCCAGTCGAAGAAATCCTTAGTTTTTGTTGAGTTGATATGCGATTTTCCTCATTCTGCAATGAAAAATGTAGCAGTAGATTCATTACCTAATGAATCTCTTTTCCTTATTAGCACTGACGATATTTGGTATGGGGATATCATTATCTATTTCTAAACCCAGACTTTTCGGCCCTCTTTGTCTAATACTGAATGACATCGCATACGCTATCAAGCACGTCAATACATTATCCTCGGGGATACTCTTTACCGTCGAGGAATTGACTGTATTTTCCGACGTTGTCTGACATTTGACGAAGCCGAGAAAGCTCTGAATGACTGCCATTCTGGAGCATGTGGTGGTCATATGTCTGGGTATGCTACTGCCCAGAAGATCTTATGCGTAGGATATTTTTGGCCTTATTTGTTTAATGACTGCATTACTGTTATTTAGAAATTCCATGCCTACCAGACCTACAATCAGAAAATCCGGTCACATCCTGCTCCTCTTCATCATGTGGTCTCAGTTGGTCATTTTGCAAAATGGGGCATCAATTTCATGACATGTCACCCTCACTCGGCCGGGGGGCATGGTTACATCATTGTAGTTGTTGATTATTTTACAAAATGGGCCAAAGCGATGCTGACATTCGACAATACTGGAAAGACCGCAGCGTTATTTCTTTTTAATCACATCATAGCTCATTTTGGTGTCCCCCAAGCTATCGTTACTGATCACGGTAGCCACTTTAGGAATTTTATGATGTCTGAACTTACGGAAAATTTGGGTCTTCGTCATGATAACTCAACGCCCTATTATCCACAAGCTAATGACCAGGTCGAAGCAATCAACAAAGTTCTTATAACTATGCTTCGACGGATGATAGGCATTCATAAAACAAGTTGGCACACAATGTTGTTTTCAGCATTGTGGGCATACCGGACATCTGTCAAATCCGCTACTGGGTTTACGCCTTTTCCGT
>JASDQU011444186.1:7487-30653 GCA_032191745.1 Picea mariana
GTATTATTGAGTGCCACATGTTTAGGGGGAGCAGCCCCAAAGAAGAGAGTTACATTTTCCCATTAAACTCAGGAGTAGCGGCCCTAACCTTTTCCATTGATGTCAAAGGGGGAGATAAATTGGGATCATGATGATAGGGGGAGCATGAGTGTTGCCATCAATGACAAAGGGGGATATTGTTGGAAGATTGGTTGTTGTCATTGATGTCAACCCTAGTCATGGGTTTTGGACCGCAAGATTGATAAAGGTATTTGGACAATGCACATGCATATACAACACCCATGAATGAATATTATACATCATGTTGTTTCGAGTGGTATGTGGCACGTCACGTGGATCCTCATGGTTGAGGAGAAATGAATTTTTGAAGATGACAAAGTGAATTGAAGAAGGAAGTACATGTCGGCCTTGAAGATAATTAAATAAAAGAATTACAAAATAAGAAAGTGTCAGGTCGGCTCTAATGTTAAAATGAAGTGACATAAATGGTATAAATAAACATCATTATACATTCATTTTGATACAAGTCGAATTTCAGAGGAAATAAGAATTAAAGAAGACCGGATTTCAAGGGAGGATGAAGTCTTTTGGTGATGTGTTCTAAGGTATGTTATTTTCAGGTCATCTTACCATTTTTACTATAACGTTTTTTCTAGAACGATTTATATGGTGAAATCACTATGGTATTGAGAAGACATATCAAGGTACCTCTATTAAAATGTTCATCTCTTGATTCACTATAATTATGGAGATACACTCTGTGGAATATAGGGTTTGTGACCAGTCCTGAAGCTAGTCAATAAACAGGTGTTCCGGGTAAAACAGACATAACTTCTTCATCGAGAATCCAAATGACGTGGGACGAATTTCATTGGACATATTACGGACTGTAGTTTCTTGTGTGATAGTTTCAGAATCATATCTTAAATATTGAGCGTAGGGCATTCTGTACAAGTTCGGTCTCCTAAATAGACCAGAATTGAATAAAGTCTACCATTCTTTCTATAACTTATTTTTGGGGAGGATTCAAGGAGTGAAAATTGGAAGAGTTTCAAAGAATACATTGAGTAATATTATATACAAGATCAGAGTACTCTAATAATTGAAGAATTGTAGAAATTGAAGAAGTCTCAGGAAGCATTATCAGATTCTATGTGATGATTGGTTGATGATGATGATTTAATGTAAAGTTTTATTATCTCTCATATATTATTGGGTGGAAGGAAGGGGCAAGGATGGAGAGTTCAAATCTCTCTTGATATTGGAGGATTGTATCTTCCTCTTGGAGTTGTATCCCTCCCTTTACATTTGGAAGTTGTAGCTACCTTTGGAAGTCATTACTTCCCTTGAATAATAACTATTGATTATTTCTCATATATTGTGCATGGTGTATTGTGTTGTATTGGTGTAACTCTTATACTGTTGTTCATTGCTCATTGGATATAGTTGAACGGTTTAAGTATAAGTTGAAAAAGGTTTTAAATTGTACTTGATACTAATTCACCCCCCTCTCAGTATCAATAGCTTTGAATTGTAAAACATTATTAGCTATAGAATTATTTGATTATGAATTAGTTGTTAAGTTTATATCGTTTTACATAACATTGTAATAAATTAATGAACAAAACTTATCCCAAGGATATCATATTTGGTTGAGTCTAGTATGTTATTACTTACCATTATGCCTATGGGACTTTTTCAAAACTTATGTGAATTCTCCAAAAAAATCATGGATAATTAAATCACGCATAGTTTAAGTGTTTTCACATTTGATTAAGTCATGAGAGTTCCTAGGTCATATTTTCATCACAAGACTTTGCCAAATGGCACTTCATAACCATTATGTCATGCCACTTGTCCTAAGCGAGTACACATCCTCAGTCCTGGCCATAACTTCGAATTAATGCATCCATCAACTCAGAGAGTGGGCAGGTACATGCATTGAGCGAGTCACTTGGGGATTTTTCACTTCATGCTTTATGATTTACCATTTAGCGAGTCACTTGGGGATTTTTCACTTCATGCTTTATGATTTACCATTTATGAGGTTTACCTTTTAGCTCTATGTTTTTACGCGTTTTTACCTCTATCCCTGAGTTTTGTGGTGTTTCCTTCATGAGATTTTGTAGTATCTTCCAGTATGGGTCTAATCTCGAGAGTTGAGCTTGCAGGACCAGAGCTAGTATAATCTCGAGAGTTGATCATGCAAGACCAAAGCTAATTGAGGCTCTAACTAACCATCATGCATTATTTCAGTAGGTTGGGTGTCTTAAGTTTTTTACTGAGCTTTCATGGTTATATTTTGCATAGTAGGGCCAAATTCAAAAACGAGTCAGCGTTTTTGAGTTTAGTTTCTGACTAATTAAGGGAGAAACTGAAAAATATGACATGGGTTTTTCTCAAAACGGACCCATTTAGATGACACGCAAGACTTTTTGGAGTTATATACACAATTTGGGAGAAAATCGTAGTTATTTACAAGCTTATTTTCAGGTTGCGGCCAGCGACGTCCAGAACCGGTAGACAAACCATTTGCTTTGAGTTTCAATGGAAAATATGTCAGGATAGGAGATGTTAAGCTATAGACTAATGAAGGGTTTGTTTCCAAAGCCTCGGGTATGAATATAAATTAATTTCAATCATCTGTCCAAATAGCAGCTGAAACATTTACATCGAAACTCCAGGATCGATTATTTGTTCTAATGTTACAGACTTAGATATTAAATCTGCAAATTCGTTTAAAAATAATAATAATAATAATAATAATATAAACTTCTCCCCAAGTGCATGTTCGAAAACTGTCACACATAGCATAAGCCAAAAAAAATGGTAAAATCGTTAAAGACTCTGTTGTAGATGCATGTAATAATAAAAAATGAAATGATTGGCCAAGTTGAAGAAGCAGATTTAAGGTTTGAGTCTATTAATTCTATTAGGGAAAATGATGTCGAGCGCTCCCAGGTCTCAGGTTCAAAGTTTTTATCTCACATTGTTACACAGAGCATGAGTTATAAGCCAGCCTTAAAATTGAAATCCATGAGTTTTGTAAGCAGTCATAAGATTTATTTCGATCCTTCTGTTCAAACAGTAGTTACAATACTTGCATCAAGGTCAATTCGAAATCTTAATCCCTCTGTCAAAAATCCATGCGATGATCTGAATTCTTCCATCGATTTTAGAAATAAAAGATCAATCATCACCTACAATGGAGAATCTTTTAGAGGAAAAAATCCCAAAATTGATCATAATTTTCAAGCATCTTTCTGGAAATCTAAATATTATGATATTGTGCCTATTCTACATTCCAACATGGTTGATTTTAGAACTAGAAAATGAATAACTTAAGTGTCATAACATGACACTTATTGCAGAATATGAGAAGAAAATAACAGAACTCAGAGGAAAACCAATTTAAAAAGAAGGTTCAGAGTAATGCCCATTTCAAATTTCATTTTGTTCCCTCCGTGCTCATTTCAAATTCCATTTTGCCTCCCATACCTGTGCGAATGCCTTCTGCAACGAACCATGTCTTACTGAATATGATTACAGACATTCAAATTCATCCTTTTTCTTTTTAAATTTTTCTAAAGAACTTACAACAACTGTCTGCGCCGTAGTTAACTTCTCTGCTTATATTTAGTTGTTTTTTCACTACTGGGTTCGCCTGTGAGAACAGAAGCTCGAATGTGTGCGGCATTTTCTTCTTCTTCTGATATTAATGACGATCACTATTTTCCACCACCGACAGGTTCGATGATATTCAGTTCCAACGCAAAATCATATTAGTTTTCCTACATCTTCTAACAATGTCTTTCTAGATCTCCCTTAATGATTTTTTATATGAGTTTTTTACTTGCAGAAGAGGGATCAAGGGAAGGTTGGGAGAGAAGAATAACACCCCTGAGGCGTCCACCACTTTTCCCAAGATCTCTCGTGGGAAGCCCTAATAAACCCTATGTCCAGTCGATTTTGTCACCTCCACCGATAGAAATATAGGCCAACAGTCTTCAAATATGATTGCATGATTTTGGTTAAGGATTGAGTATTCGAGCAACAGTATTCAAATATGATAGCGGGGTGTTGGTTAAGGATTGAGTATTCCAACATGTGTTTTGGTTAAGGATTTATATCATGTATTAGAGATTGAGTTTCATTATCTTTGCTACTTACTCTTGCTTGGGAGATACCTTTGCTTATGGATTTCAATATCGAAGCGGGGAAATTTTGTTTGTATGAGGTTTAGAACTTTCAGTAATAAAAAATAGATATCCATGAATATAGTGACTTTCAAGTTTGATGTGTACATAAGCTTTCAAGTTCCAGGTTAAAAGCTAAATATCCCTCTGCATAATGGCTTTCAAATTCAATGTTTTTCTTTCCACGTGTATAATAGCTTTCAAGTTGTATGTTAAAAGATAAATGGAATCTAATTTTTTTATATCCCTTTCTTTGGAAAGGGATAAACTCTAACCCTGGTCATATTAAAGTTGTAAGAGAGCTTTCAAGCTCTATGTTGAAAGATAAATGGCATCTAAATTAATCTTTGTTTCTTTGGAAATTGATAAACCCTGATCGTCATCGTATTAAAGTTTTAAATTTTAAGGTGTAAAGGAAATGTTAACTTTCTATACAACATTTCATAGAAAAGTATGTACACATATAAGGAAATGAAATGCATTTGATATGAGAAGAACATTGAATTGTTGTGAGTCCCCTTCTCATCTTCTAAACCCTCCTCATCTTCACTATGTAGAAACATTATAAATGACGATGTGTTCAATAAAATAAAATAAATGGTAATATTTAAAGATGCAATAAAAACATAAAGATTAAAAATAGTTTGAATCATGTCAACTTGATTCAAACTAGGTGTATTAATATTATTTACAATAGTGTTTCCCTTGTTTTTAATACGGTTTATGATGGGGCGCCAATTTTTTCTCAAACTCCAACCATCATCCTTATTAATGTTAGTAGGGTGATTGAAGACTCCATCAAATATTTTCTAGAAGTTGAAGCAGAAGAACTTAGACAAGAGTGTGTTGCGGTCTTGAAGAAATATAAACCACCAAAGTCCAACATCAACGAAGATGAATCTAGGGCTTTAAGAAACCTACACACTAACAAAGACATAATGGTTATGAAGGTAGATAAGGGGAGTGCCACTATTATTATGGATTCGATGACTATCATAATAAAATGATTGAGTACTTGACATTGAGTGGTAGTTACAAAAAGGTTGGTAAAAACTTGTGCAAATAAATCATGAGAGATATCACAAAGGTTGGTAAAGCCATACTCCTTATAGGCTTGTAAATCTAAGAGAAAATGGGAATCCACTATCTTAGAGATGTTCAATATTTCTCTCGTAGAGGTGAAGAGATCCTTGGAAAAAATAGGGAAGGTTTTCGCATTATAAGCATTAAACCGATATTCCATAGGATTAAGTACATACATAATCAACGTAAATCATGTTCCCACATTGACTATAATGAACCTGGGCATGGCCATATGGATTCCTAGATATGCAAAGATGGTTGACCAGTATAATCTCACAACACCCACTCCCAGTCCCCTAAGGCAAGAACCGATTTATTGGGCAATGACAGACTCACAGAAGATCCAACACAACTGGGAAATATAGGTCAGTATGGGGAAAATATAATTAGGTATAATGTAATATGAAAATTTGCATTGAAAAGAGGAAGGATAAGCATGGTGGTTCAAAGGTGGTGCAACGGGGTAGTGGAGTGAGGTCAATAAGTATTCATCGAAATGGACAGGAACCAACTACACTAACACATGGCATGTTTGCATAGGCACTCAACAGACAATGAAAAATGTCCAATAAAACTTGTTGGAAATCATGTTTTCATTGATGTCAAAGATCTTTTGTGTTAAGGAGAAGTGTCTCGTTATGTGATTCTCACCAAGGAAGAATTCCCTTGTACATTGATGGGCCTATATGAGCAAAGATGACTATGCGCGACTATTAAGAACAAACAGAATTGGACCAAACAGAAAAAGGAAGCGTCCTTACTGAAAATCAAACCAAGCAGAAGAAGAAAAGAATGTTTTGTGTGTTGATGAGGTTTTGTCAATAGTCAATATGAAGCGAGACGAGATCTAGAAGGTAAAGCGTTCTATGGTAAAGTAATTACAACTTGATAAAGCTCAATGACACAAAGGAATAAGTGTTGTGCATGGGAGGGAGATGTGGCTAAGCATTTGTGGTGAGAAAATGAATGATCATAGTTAGAAGCTCAATGAGATACAAACATGAGTGCCAATAAGTCTGGTGAGGGATTCGAAGTAAAATTATTAAGGCACATTAGAAGCATGTCCGCAAAATATATATATCCCACATGCATAAGGAGAATTAACTTCGAAAGGTTTGTATTGAAAAATCACCTTTATGTAGCTTGAAAGTGAATAGAAGAATCATGGAACTGTGTGCAAGGTGCCAACTTTTGGTGTGGAGAAATATGAAACTGAAGTCTGTTAAATCTTGACTATTCATTTTCATATATCAACAGTTAAGATCAAATATTTGGGTTTGATACTTGGTGGGCCAAATCAACCATGTAAGTGCCATGATAGTAACCTCATCAATGCCACATGTCCAGTCAAATGAATGCCATATCAGAGGAAGTCCATGTCAGTGATGCCACGTGTCAAGACAAGTATTGATTCCATGTCATCCAGTGTATATGAAGAATATGTCCATGTGGAAGCCACCTCATCTACAACATCAACACAAGAGATCTCAAAAAATGACTAAGTAATACATAACAAAGATAGTGAGCACGACGAGGAATCGAGAGTATCTAAAGAAGTGATGACGAACTCATAGACTAGAGGGTCGATTGTAGGATTTTGAAGAATTGACTAAGTATCAAGAAAGAATCAGTTGGACAGAGATGTCTCAAAAAATGACTAAGTATCAAAATATCGCGAATATAGTGAGCACAATGGAGAATCAAGAGTATGTGAAGAAATGAGCACGAACCCACAAACCCATGGAACTATGGTGACATGTTGAAAATTGACTAAGTATAAGATACCCACTGTAGGAGTTAAAATATCAATTAAGTATAAGAGACTCTCGATAAGATTTTGAAAATCGACTAAGTATCAAGAGTTGGTTGGATAGAGATGTCTCGAGAAATGGCTAAGTACCAAGAATTGGTCGGATGGATATGACTAAGTATCAATAAGATGATCGGTTAGACAAGGATGTCTCGTAGACCCATGGTAAGAGTTTTAAAAATAAAATAAGTGTCAAGATATTTCTGAGTGCGTTGAACTATGAGAAATTGTCTAATTATAAGGAAATGATCAGACGACCCAGGAGGTCGCCACTTCTCATACATCAGATGGCCCAGGAGGTCACCACTTGTCACAGATCATATGGCCCATAGAGTGAGAGATATGGCATTCTAGGAGGTTTCCACTTGTCATATATCGGATGCCCCAGAGGGTGAGAGATCAGATCAATATCAACCCAAAATCTGATCAAATGGTGGTTGTGAGATGAAGGTTTAAGCTATGTGAAAACGGGATCAATGTTTGAGATAAATCCGAGGTCCAGATCGAACGAATGTTGTGCATCGTGGTTGCATGGTGTGTTCTTGAGGAAATTTAAGTAGATATAAGGGTTTGTTTGAATATAGGTCCATATCAGATGACGGTTATGTGGTGCGGTTACACGTGGTTTCGATATACTAAAAGGAGATCGACGATCGAGATAAAATAAAGAATAGATTGGATGGCTACTGAGCGATGAGGGTGCATTGTGTTTTTTTGTAGACAATGGAATAAACCAATGGTAGAGATTTAATCTTAATGGTATTCGATAGATGTCGAGTGTTGAAGTATGCATTGTGTTATGAGATCAGATCGCACACAAAACCAAAGGCTGTTCTATGTAAGTTTATAAGGAATGTGTTGTAATAAAATTCCCCTGCGGACATGTGAATATCCTCTTGGATCCTATACCCCTATTACCAAGACAGAAAGATGCTAACATTGGACACTAACATTCCTTTAAATGTAGTTAAACTAGTCAAAAGGAAAAGAGGAAGAAAGTATGATGTACCTTTTTCTAAAGCTTGTCCTCTCTTAGTCCAGGTTGAACTTGATCTTTAAGCCCTTTAATGAGATCTGCGATCCAATAGACAAAAAAGACAATGCATGCTTCATGTTCTACCAAGATTATTTTAAACTAAATTTGTCAACAAAAGACAAACCTATTCGATCATACACAAACTTGAAGGAAATAGGCCAAGCATATATTAATGAGGAGTAACTATTAATCCGTAGATGCAGTTGGAGCAACCTCTCCAAGTCTTCCTTGTCAAACCCCTTTCTCGAAACATCCACGATCAGAATGACAATACTTTTTGTTGATATTCTCCCCTTTCTCACCATGAGAATGCCTCATTTTATAGGATTTGAGAGGCTCAACCACCTTAGTTATCTTTGTAATAAGTTGAGGATATGACTCCATCAGTTGTGGCATCTCCCTTAGATGTATCCTAAATCTTGGATTCGAGCCAAACCAATTCGGATCATATCTTGTTGTCTTTAGAGATAAAGGGGATTTTTTCCCATGATTCTCTCAACCAATCGACACTCCCTCAAAACTGGCAACAGAGCATTGTAGCGCTCCTTGCTAAGCGGACAAGGAGTGCTAGAACTCCCTACATGTGAGCAGGGGAGCGCTAATCTTCCAAAAGTTTGTTAAGATGGTCATTTCTCAAGGAAAAATAAGCTTGACAAATGATGTGTTTTCCTCTTATAACATGTCTTAAAAGATGTATCAATTGTCTCCATGGTGTCGTTCGCAATGTGACATATGCAGAACAAAAATGTGGCATTTACGACACTTGTGACAAAAGTGTGACACTTGCGACACTTGAGATAATGATAATGAGACATTATCGAAGTGAGGAATTTTGACATGTAATAGATTTCCCTCCAAAGCGTGAGGTCAGAAGACGAAAACTGATGAATGAAGCGCTTTGTATATTTTCGAAGAAAGGGTATGGAGTCAGAGAACCTGGAAGAGGCTGCAAACAACCATCAACCAAAAGTTATCATGTGTTTCAAACCCAAGGCAGGCATACCTATGCTTGAGTAATAAGGAACTTAAGGTATGGTCGCCAATAAATACACTGTGAATCCATGATGATACTGACTAAGGGTATAGCCACCAAGGATACAATGTGGATCTATACCTCTATGAGATGAACTAATCGTAGCCACGATAAATACATAGTGGATCTATGAGATGATAAATCATAGCCACAGACCATTACAATGTGGATCTATGTGATAATATATCAGCATGCTCAAAAGATCTCCTTCGTAGCCTGGCGAAAGAAAATAACATAGTGAATGCTAAACCCAGGGTCTTATCCCAATCCTGATGTGGTACGAATCTGGCCATGTGAATAAATGTTTTGATGTCAAACATGGTAGAAACCACTTAATTACTGGTCATTGAGGTAAACCATTAACAAGTGCGATGAAAATCACCAGTGATGTCAATGACTCCAAATGTACTCTAGTACAATCCAACAAATGTAAATAAATGAGTTGAAGTCCAACATTTGTGGAATTATCCGATCAGAGCTCAATTATGTAAACCCACTATCGGAGGCAAGGAGGCCTGCCATTGAGGCATGCAGGTCCCAAGGTACTAATTTGTTTCTAAGTCTAAATTCACTGATGATGTGTTGAAGTCGACAAGAAAATACTCGTCGAAGGAGGGCCTTGATGTATCCCCCATTATCAACGCAAAACTGACATAGAGATGTAAGATGGTGAATCAAATGAGCATGGACTGACATGGGTATTGAAACTGGAAATTTTTGGATGGTTGACTCTCGAGGTGGATACTTCCCTTGAACACTGAGGCACAACATGACTTGGCAACATAAACGTAACGTGGACTAAAACATAATGCAGCAGATGTTGTGACATTCATCGGGTGACCCAAAGGAGTGGAAAGACTCATAGGATTTGTTCAGTGCAAAGGTTTAGCGGATTATCCAAGTTTTCAAAATGCAAGTGGAGACAATGTGTTGTGTTCAAGGGTGACTGCGAGGGTGACTTGTGACAATTCTAAAAGATAACTTGGCTTACTTCCTTCAATTTTTTCCCCCATCTAGATAGAAGAGTACCTCTTTTTATTTTTACAAGCTCGAGGAGGATAACACATGCTCTATATAACTCACCTTCGGTAAGTCCCTCTTCCTTTGTTTAACGAACTGGAAGAAGTAAGGATTCGGTCCCATATGGGCCCTTCAATGTGTGATTTTAGTGAGTCTAGAGATGGAAAAATTGATGGTTTTTCATGTTTAGAGAGTCTGAAAAGAACTTAAAGGTGACTCCAGGGTTGACCTTTTTTGTAATTTTAGTCTTCGAAGTCTGAAAAAGAGATAAACTGCTACTTGGGAGACGCCCTTTCAAAACCTTTTAAACGAGTGTGAAAGGAAGCAAGGTCACTCGACAATCTTTTCATGTTTAGAGATTCTGAAAAGAGCTTAAAGGAGACTCCAGGGGGTTCCTTTTTCATGTAACCTTTATGGAAGCTCTATATATAAAAGAGATATTTCGTATATGCACATTTTGTCTTCCGTAAATGTGCATATACGGAAGCCAAAATGCGCATATACGGAAGGAAAAATGTGCATATACGGAAGAGAGCTTCCGTATATTCGCATTTATGGAAGGAAAAAATGTGCATATACAGAAGCCAAAATGCGCATATACGAAAAACAAAATGTGCATATACGGAAAAGAGATTCCATAAATGCGCATTTGTGTTTTCTGTAAATGTGCATTTTTTCCTTCCATAAATGCACATATATGGAAGCTCTCTTCCATATATGCACATTTTGCCTTCCGTATATGCGCATTTTGGCTTCCGTAAATGTGCCTTGGATATGTGGATTTTGGCTTCTGTATATGCACATTTTTTCCTTCCATAAATGTGCATATACAAAAGCTCTCTTCCGTATATGTGCATTTACGGAAGCCAAAATACGCATATACAGAAGCTATCTTTCGTATATGTGCATTTTGGATTCTGTATGTGCGCATTTACTGTAAATTCACATATATAGAAGCCAAAATGCACATATACATAAGCTCTCTTCCATATATGCGCATTTTGGCTTCCGTATATCACATTTACAGTAAATGTGCATATACAGAAGCCAAAATGCGCATATACGGAAGAGAGCTTCTGTATATGCACATTTTGGCTTCCATAAATGCGCATATACGGAAGCCAAAATGCGCATTTACGGAAGAGAGATTCTGTATATGCATATTTTGGCTTCCGTAAATGCACATATACGGAAGCCAAAATGTGCATATATGGAAGAGAGCTTCCATAAATGTGCATTTTTGTTTTCCATATATGCGGATTTTTCTCTCTTCTGTATATGCGCACTTTTCCTTCCGTATATGCACATTTTTCCTTCTGTAAATTCACATATACGGAATCTCTCTTCCGTATATGTGCATTTTGTCTTCTGTAAATGCACATTTACGGAAGCCAAAATGCGCATATACGGAAGATCTCTTCCGTATATAGAGATTTTGTATATGCGCATTTTGGCTTCCGCAAATGTGCATATACAGAAGCCAAAATGCACATATACGGAAGCTCTCTTCCATATATGTGCATTTTGGCTTCCGTATATGTGCATTTTTTCCTTCCGTAAATGCGCATAGACAGAAGCTTTCTTCCATATATGCGAATTTTATCTTCTGTATATGCACATTTACGGAAGCCAAAATGCGTATATACGGAATCTCTCTTCCATATATAGAGATTATGTATATGCACATTTTGGCTTCCTTAAATGCACATATACAGAATCCAAAATGCACATATACAGAAGCTTTCTTCCACATATGCGCATATACGAAAGCCAAAATGTTCATATATGAAACCTCTCTTCCGTAAATGCACATTTTGGATTCCGTAAATGCGCATATACAAAAGCCAAAATTCACATATACAGAAGCTCTCTTCCGTATATGCGCATTTACGGAAGCCAAAATGCACATATACAAAATCTTTCTTCTGTATATGCACATTTATGGAAGCCAAAATGCACACATATGGAAGATCTCTTCCATAAATGCACATTTATGCCTTCCGTAAATGCGCATATACGAAAGGAAAAATGTGCATATACGGAAGAGAGCTTCCATAAATGTGCATTTTTTCCTTTCGTATATGCGCATATACGAAAAGAAAAATGCGCATATACAGAATAGAGATTTCGTATATGTGCATGCATATACGAAAGGAAAAATGTGCATATACTACCCATCAATATATGCGCATTTAAGGAAGTAAAATGCGCATTTGTGGAAGGAAAATGTGCATTTACGGAAGGAAAATGTGCATTTATGGAAGAGAGCTTCCGTATATGCGAATTTTGGCTTCCTTAAATGTGCATATATGGAAGGTAAAATGAGCATATATGGAAGCTCTCTTCCGTATATGTGCATTTTTCCTTTCGTATATGTGCATTTACGGAAGGAAGAAATGCACATTTATGGAACAGAGCTTCCATATATGCACTTTTTGGCTTTTGTATATGCGCATTTTGGTTCTGTAAATGTGCATATACGGAAGCTCTCTTCCGTATATGCGCATTTTGGCTTCCGTAAATGTGCATATACGGAAGCCAAAATGCACATATATGGAAGCTCTCTTCCGTAAATGCACATTTTTGCCTTCCATAAATGTGCATATATGGAAGGCAAACATATATGGAAGAGAGATTATGTATATGTGCATTTAGACTTCAAAGGAGTAGGCTATATCAGGAGCAATCTTACCTCTGGAGTGTCCTTACTCTAGTGTCGGTGGTTCCTCCTTACTCCAGCGTCGATGGTTCCTCAATGGTGCAGAACCCTCAATACATGCCATTCCATGTATGCATCCTCATACGGATGCCATCGACCCGAGCTCTAGCGAGTTAGCATACATCAAATTACATTGGATTAATGTGGATGCACTGACATGCTAAGACCTCTCATAAACGTCCAACAACCACCACCAACTTGTTGTAATTGAAATTTGAAAATTTGAAATTTAAACTATCGTGTGCTCCATTAGAAAGAAAGATGAAATGAAAGATGGAGTTCGTTCGACCTCATACAATCTTTTTTGAGTGAAAATTCAAATCAGAGTAGTGGGGAGAGCGTTGGGAGTTTGTCTGATATTCATGGCAGCATTATACATTTTCTTGCAAGGTAATAACAACAATTATACGATGTAGTTCCATATATTTATGTTAGTTTATGATGTAGTAGTCATGAACATTTGATTTGAGAGATCTCTGCAATAGGAAGGGAATTTGAACTTGGAAGGATGTCGGTGCTCATTGAAAAGCCAAATGATCTGAGGTTTTAAGGATTCCATAGCCATCAATTTCAGAGACCCATACGACCATCTTAGAATAGATGATGCAGTGGAACAAATACAGAAGAGACTCCTTACAGCCTGTGAGTTTACCCCCCATGAACGTGGTGAGATAAAATGGCATCCTCTGGAGCTTAGACAACAGATGTCTATGGGTATTTAGAAGAGCTCGAATCCAGAAAGTTACAATGAATATTGTAATCTCTAGCTACTCAGAGAGATATCGAATGTTTTTCATGAGTTTAGATGACCAATTGGAGCAAGCCTATTCCAGTCCTCTCTATTATCCTCGCGTGAGAGGGAGGGTGAGAAGTAGCATATTTAATCATGTTCGGGTCTCCAGTACTATTTTTCTTTCTTCATCTCAATGTGTTGTTGTGCTTCCACCTGCATCTCTTTTGGGTCGCCAATCTACCAGTACTTCTTCTTCCCTAAACACCCATCTTCCTGTTCATGTTCATTCTTCCTCTTCGGTGGGTTCGTGGGAATCTCTGCCTGCTCTGTCTTATACATGCAACCATTCTCGGGATTCAAATTCTGCAACGAATGACAATTTCCAGCTGTCCATTTTTTATATCTTTAAGGTGGTCATAGACTTTTTCAAGTGACTTTAGATATAGATTTTACGGGAAGTATGCTCTCAGCTCATTTTCTTTTACAGTCGGTTAGAATGTATGGAGGACTTTGTGGAAAAACCCGGTCATAGAAAATATAGTTTAATTATAAAGATGGGTGTTTTAGTTTAATTATAAAGATGGGCGTTTTGGCTAGGGACAATTTATGCAATATATACGTACCCAACATATATGAGTGGTTTATTAAAACTGTGATTGAAGATTTTCGTAACAATCATCTGAAAAATTTATGTCGAGGGAAAATCAGGGTATTTATAAAGGAATGGAGGTTGCGAGACAATTTTTGTTTTTGTTTAATCCTTGTTGTGTTAGTTCCTCGTGTTGAAACTGCATATGAAGCAATATTTTAATAGAAAATTAGCCATACAAATGTAATCTATACACGCATGTAGGAGGGATATACTAAATTTTACTAAATGTCATTGGATGTCAATTAAGTTTGAGGTTCCTGTAAAACATTGCATCATCTGATAAATGTGTGTTAGGTTTTGATGAAGAAATAAACTTCGTCGTCCCTATTTTGCATGCATGGTTTATCATTAAATGTACCCATTATGGCAGGATTTTTTCTTAATAGATCTAATGGGTAATCTACTAAATCAAATATAACATGTTGTTAATGTTATTTAAACTCTCACTTATTAAATTGGAGGCATCTTGATCCATACCAATTTGATGTTTATCTCCTATAATTATTATTTTAGATTATACCAGTTTGATGTCATCTAATCCAATGTCTTAATAATTACTTAGGTGGAGAGGATAACAATCTTTACTCTCAACCATTCAAGTTAAACCCAATTAACAACTTTGACAATTACTAAATTACAATTAATTTATAATTACACCAATGCTCCTATCATTATTATCTTGTTCTTCTGAATTAACCACAAATTATAAGTTTCTTTTGTGATACCTAATTTTTATTTGGATTTGCACTATGTTCTTACATTGCCAATGGACAATATAATTGTTTACCTGCATTGGTTTCTATCATTTTTATTTTGTTCAACACAAATTAGAAGTTTTCTTTGTAACCTAATTTTTATTTGGATTATTTGCAATATATACCATATTCTTAAATTGCCAGTGGATGATATCATTGTTAATCTGCATCATTTTTAATGCTCATCAATATACATTATGTTGATGATTGATAATGGATAATAATCCTTCCTCCCAACCACTCAATTTAAACCCAATGGACAACTTTGACAATCACTCAACTACAACTAATCTATAATTACATCAATGCTCCTTTCATTGTTATTTTGTCCCTTTGAATTAACCACAAACTATAAGTTTCCTATGTAACACCTAGTTTTATTTGGACTTGCAATGGGTATCATGTTCTTACATTGCCAATGCATAATATAATTGTTTGCCAGCATTGTTTTGTATCATTATTATCTTGTTCAAGATAAATTAGAAGTTTTCATTGTGACCTAATTTTTATTTGGATTATTTGCAATGCATACCATGTTATTAAATTTCCAATGGATAATATCATTGTTAATCTACATCATTTTAAATGCTCATCAACATACATTATGTTGGATAATATATAAGTGTACTATTGTATAATATAATCCAAACAATGTCTTAATAATTACTTAGGTGGAGAGGATAACAATATTTACTCCCAACCACTCGAGTTAAACCCAATTAACAGCTTTGACAATCACGAAATTACAATTAATTTATAATTACACCAATGCTCATATCATTATTATCTTGTTCTTCTCAATTAACCACAAATTATAAGTTTCTTTTGTGATACCTAATTTTTATTTGGATTTGCAATCAACCCCATTGGTTTCTATCATTGTTATCTTGTTCAACAGAAATTAGAATTTTTCTTTGTAACCTAATTTTTATTTGGATTATTTGTAATGTATCCAAATAAATGGCGAAATTATGCTTTCTGTAAATGCACATATACGGAAGCTCTCTTCCGTATATGTGCATTTTGGCTTCCGTAAATGTGCATATACGAAAGCCAAAATGCACATATATGGAAGCTCTCTTCCATAAATGCGCATATACGAAAGAGAGCTTCCATATATGCGCATTTTACCTTCCATATATGCGCATTTTACCTTCCATATATGCACATTTACGGAAGCCAAAATTCGCATATACAGAAGCTCTCTTCTGTAAATGCGCATTTTCCTTCCGTAAATGCGCATATGCACATTTTTGCTTTCGTATATGCATGCGCATATACGAAATAGATTCGTATATGCGCATTTTGCTTTCCATATATGCACATATACATAAGGAAAAAATGAACATTTATGGAATCTCTCTTCCGTATATGCGCATTTTTCCTTTCATATATGCACATTTACAGAAGGCAGAAATGTGCATTTATGGAAGAGAGTTTCCATATATGTGCATTTTGGCTTTCGTAAATGCGCATATACAGAAGAGAGATTTCGTATATGTGCATTTTGGCTTCCGTAAATGCGCATATATGGAAAAGAGATTCCGTATATGTGAATTTTGGCTTTTGTATAGGTGCATTTACAGAAGCCAAAATGCACATTTACGAAAGAGAGGTTTCATATATGCACATTTTGGCTTCTGTAAATGTGTATATACAGAAGAGAGCTTCCATATATGTGCATTTTTGCTTCTGTATATGCGCATTTAAAGAAGCCAAAATGCACATATACAGAAGCTCTATATATGGAAGAGAGCTTCTATATATGCGCATTTTGGCTTCCGTAAATGTGCATATACAGAAGACAAAATGCACGTATACGGAAGAAAGCTTCAAGCAATATGTTATAACATATTACTTGTAATATGTTATATGCGCATTTTGGCTTTCGTATATGCGCATTTTGGCTTTCGTATATGCACATTTACGGAAGGAAAAAATACACATATACGGAAGCCAAAATGCGCATATACGGAAGAGAGCTTCCGTATATGTGCATTTTGGCTTATGTATATGCACATTTACCGAAGCCAAAATGCACATATATGGAATCTCTATATACAGAAGAGAGCTTCCGTATATGCGCATTTTGGCTTCCATAAATGCGCATATACAGAAGACAAAATGCACATATACGGAAGAGAGATTTTGTATATGTGCATTTACGGAAGGAAAAAATGTGCATATACGAAAGCCAAAATGTGCATATACGGAACAGAGAGAAATGCGCATATACGGAAAACAAAAATGTGCATTTATGGAAGCTCTCTTCTGTATATGCACATTTTGGTTTCTATATATGTGCATTTATGGAAGCCAAAATATGCATATATAGAAGCTCTCTTCCGTATATAGAGCTTCCATATATCTGCATTTTGGCTTCTGTATATGTGCATTTACGGAAGCCAAAATGTGCATATACAGAAGCTCTCTTCCGTATATAGAGCTTTTGCATATGCGCATTTTGGCTTATGTAACCTTCTTATTTGATTTTGCATCTTTGTGAGTCAAACGTGAGAGTATATCCTTTATCACACATTTTACTAACACTAAGTAGATTATGCTTCAAGTCTTCAACCAATAGGACATTCTTTGCTTTTAAATTTTTTCTTCCAAGCTTTACTACACCTTTTCCAATTATTTTGGCAGATGAGTCATCTCCAAATGAAACATCGCCACCCTTTCCCTTCAAGCTGATGAATTTGTCTTGATCCCCAGTCATGTGTGAAGAACATTCACTGTCTATGTACCATTCATCTTCTTCTTTACATTCTTTAGTGGTCAATGTTATTCGACAATCTTCATTGTTTGGAATCTATTTCCTTCTCCATATTGTAGTTGGCATAGGGACATCTTCATTCATATATCTGCAATATTGTGCTTTGTGACCAAGATAATTACATTTGTAGCATACAATATTTGTGTCCATCAATGGGGAAAATGAATTACAACTTATGTTGACAAATCCATGATTATTTCCATATCTTATATTTACACCATTCATGTTTCTTGCATAGTTGTTCCTTTCATTGATTCTACAATTAATTGCCTAATGTCCAAAAAAATTGCAAGTATAACAATGACCAAGAAAGAAATGTTGACACCTGGGACTAAGTGACCTTATTTGTGATGTAGTCCATTTGGGTTCATGATATACTCTTTTGTAGTTTCCTTCATACTGATTGAAGCTTCTTTGATTCCTAAAGGTAGACGGTCTTCTTGGATATTATAGAGCTTGGATATTTTCAGGACTCAAACTAATTAAAAACATTTTCTAAAATTTAGTTTAGAATTTATTTCATGAGTTTCTTATATTTGGAATAAACGAGGAATAGAGAGTAACAACATAATAATATCAGCAGCAACAACAAAATAATGATAACAACAGTAGAATAATGATAAAAGCAGCATATACATACCTCCACCTATCGGTTGGTTTATCTAGTCCCTTTTCTGTCTGATCATGTTCATGTTCTTGTTCTTTCCCAGACTGAATATTAACCTCCCATCCAACTAGGAACGACCTCTCCGTCTCCCTAGCTCCGGGAATCCTTACGGTTTCCTGGGCCCCGAGCCCAAAATTCCCAGCAACACCATTTCCCTATGAGAGCTTCCCAAAAACAATTCTTCCAATTTCCTCCTCCTCCTCCATCTTTCATAAATTCTCAAACCAAAATAAAAATGAGATGCCTTCCAAGTCCTCCCCTCCTTTCTTATCCTCCTCTCTCAAGTACCCCTCATTAATTCCTCAACAACCTTATCCCCCCATTAATTCCCCAACAACCTTATCCCCCCATTAATTCCTCAACCACCTTATCTCTCCCATTCATTACTTCATCTACCAATGTTAATAATATTATAATAAAATATTCATAAAGTCATTTTAATAATTAATTAAATTAATATTAATTATTCAAGATAATTACATAATTAATTAGGGTTGTTACATACACCCACCCTTCAAGAAACTTCGTCCCAAAGTTAGAGTAATTTACAATACAAGGGTAATGACACATGGTTCATACACCCACATCAAATAAACAACATTATCAGTAAGCAACAAAAACTTATACATACTAGTGTACATGTGCAAGAAATGCATGTGTAGCCAGCACATACAAGGCTTGCATATGTACTAATGACGATAATTATCACACCTATAGTAATTCTTGTATGTGTCCAATCCAATCAACAAGACCATTCATTTCATAAAAGATAATAAACCAATTAAAATGTTCTAAAAATCCTTTAATTACAATAATTTAGCACAACAACGTTCATTTAGACAATTGTAGTTCAGTTAAGTAATTATGAATACACATATATACATATTTTCTTTTAAAAAGGGGAAAACAATGAATTCCACTATAAGGAAAAATCCCCATACACTCGCAACTATTTCTATTCATCCTTCCTCCCTAACTAACTTTCGTCTTCCATCCCTATCCTTCCTTTGTTGGACTATCTTGGAACGTCAACTATATTGACCTAACTCCAAATAGAACCCATAAGCGGAAGTGTCACTCTCTTGACCAAGCTTCCCCAGCAGGAAACTAACAGTCATCATCACACGTCTAGGGGAGCGTGAGCTAACACCATCCTCCCATGACTCCAGGTTTCAGAGAATACACGGTGGGAAATGCCTCCACCCCTCCTAATAGGACTACGGTCCACACTCTACCATGGAATATACAGTGGCACTGTGTTGTTGGGAATTTTTTCATCGTATATTCAGTTTTAGGCAGTCTCATCACTTGAAAAACTTGCACTTGTCCACATATCATAGCAATGCATTTGAACCAATATAATTTCACATACAAAATTTATACCATATTGTTTCCTCGTCGATGTTCACGACATCAACCTTTTATCATCATTATACTTTGGCTATTTCATAACCTATTGACCTGCAGATTAGTCTATAACACAAACCCATACATATCCATGCATTATCATCATGTAAATTCATTTAATCATAATCTCAATCTAGTACCCACGTACCAACAACTTTAAATGTCGAATTTTCAAGTTAGAAACAGATTGCATAATATCCAGCATAATTCAAATAACGTTAAACATACATAGAATTGACATTCACATAGGTTCATATGTCTTAAAAGTTCAAGTGTATCATTAATAGTTTCACAGTGAATAGGAAATAAAGATGATTAGGCCTTAACTAATTCCAGCTGTCTAAATCAAAAGGTGGCATTACATACACCCAACCTTCAGGAAAACATATTCTTGAGGTGGTCAAAAGGTGAGGGATGATCTCATTGTATGGTCTCTACATCCTCCCAAGTAGCATATCTTGAGCGATGTCAGTCTGACTACTAGTTAAAACCTTAACTCATTATTGGTTTTTTTGTTAAGTGAATCTTATATTAAGATTTATATAACTTTCACTAAAGCAGCATATAATCCCACTTATAATACTTTTCTAATTATAACCAATTACTACTAACTTTGATTATCACTATATCTCGAGTGATAAAACACATATGCCAATGTTAAAGTTTCCCGTGCTTAGGAACATTGAATAAGATATTAATAACTGATCACTATGTGGATTTGTCATTATAGGGTCTCTCTAGTGACTGATTTTAATCAGCTGCCTTCTTGTTAATTATAAATTTCACTTAGTCCTTACCATTTTATCATGCATAATTATCCCTTTTATTGTGTATATTTTATACGTTTATTATAATTAGGTTATATATTACATGCATCCCTTTAACATACTTCCTACCATCAAGATTACATTCCTTCCACAATGTCATTTAATGTTATAACTTTCAAGGTATCACTACCATCACTCATTACTTGCAATGTAATTGACCTCTTTACTTTATAGCCTTTCCACCACATTTTTCTTTAATTTTACTTCCATGTTCATTATCTATCACTCGACCATCCAGTCCTACTTTGCTTATTATTTTATGAATATTGACTATCATTGATCACTAATATAATCAATTTATATTATAAACAACATGACTTTACCTACACCTACATGCTATAACAATAAATTTTAATGTAAACTTACTCTACCTAATTCATTTAACCTTTTTGCATTCCCCTTTAACTTATTTGCCGAATATAGCAAAAATAGTATTTGAAAACTTTATATTCACTATTTGTTTTTAATTTGTATGTAGAACCCTATTATTGTCACACATAGTTTACTATTATTAATATACCATCTATATACTATGACTAGCACATCTATACTTTAGCTCATTACATATAATTGTCTATTATCGATTATATGTACACACACTATTGTAAGTGAATAAGTTCAAATCCAGAATGGAGGGAACCTGGCGATGGCGATTTTGAACCTGAAACTGGTTATTTTTGGCGCCCACGAAAGACAAAAGACTCTGCCCTCTCGGCTTGAGTGATCTCTTGGTGCGTTGATAAGATTGTCGCATTTACATAGACTGACGGACTGCTCCTACCAACTCTTGGCATCTAGTGGGAGGTATTATACTATTTTTCTAGGCTTCACCTTTTATACAGGATTCAGTCTATACACTACTAACATCAGGCAGCTATACCCTGAACCCGTCTTTTGAGCTATTGTTTAAAGCATCGGGCTGTTGTTTCCAAGACTACTATCTTCCTGACTTCTATCTGAACTATCTGACTTCCTCTGCGTGTCCCTTTGTTTCTCTCCTCTCTATTAAAAATTCCTTCTGCTTCCCACTTGCCTCGCCAAACAAGGATGGGGCCCCCGCTCCCGACTAACCTTTTAGACTTTCCCAGTTCTTCTTAAACCCTGTTTGGAATCTATTAAAGCTACCCAATGGAGCCTAAGTGCTCAGATCCTACTGCAGGGGGTCTGGGAGACCCATGGGACCACCCGGAATTCTTAGCTTCGATAGATAACCTATGCACTAGGCATTTCCGTTTTAAAAACCTCTCTGGCATGACTCCACTTTTGAACTCCAGACCCAAGAAACCCCTCTACTCTGCCAATCTGACACAACTGTCTGCAGCTCCTGCGATTGTCGAAACTTCACTTTCCTTTTTAGAAGGAGATCCTGCTAGCTCACCAGGTATACTGAAGAGAAGTCATGAAGGATTAGCACAGTTTGGAACAGGAATCGGGGGGAGAACATCTCAACCAGGTAGTAGGATCTCGGACGATTCCCCATCTTACAAAATTTCTGGTTTTCGTAAGCGACCACAAAAGGTTTGGAAACCTAAACGAAAACATCCCAAACTCATACTTGGAATGGATATTGGACTATCAGAAGCATGCAACCTAGCATTGTGCGCTCTAGTAGGGTGTTTCGCATATAAAGAAAAATGTAACCAGAAGTTGGAGGATTGGATCGCAAATAACTGGAAACCACTCCTTGGCTACCTGCCTAAGCTACATCTGCTACAAAATGGGTGGCTAGGTTTTATCTTCAAGACTCCAGAAGATACTGCTTTGATCCTGGGAAGATTCCGGCCTATTGATGGGGGAAGTCTCATGCATAAACGCTGGAGACTTGGCTTTAACCCATCCATGGAGTTCTTTAGCCACAGACACATATGGGTACTCCTTCCAGGTCTCCCACTACATCTTTGGAACCAGCGTGCTTTTGAACTCATTGGAGCTTCCTTAGGACGTTTCCTAATGGTAGATTTAAACTCTCTAGAGGCTTCAGACAGAAGAATGGCGAGGATCTATGTGGACATAGATATCCAGGCTGGACTTCCTAAAATTTTGGAGATAGACTGGCGTAATCAACTCTACTCTCAGCGCCTGGACTACCTTGGTATCCCATTTCATTGTTCTTTTTGCCGCAGAACTGGCCACCTAAGAAGGGACTGTTCAAAATTCCCCCTTCCTGAAGTTGATTTGGATCCAGCGGAAGAGCCGTATTTCAATGGATACATCTCTTCACCAGAGCAGCCAGCGAAGAAGACTACTGGTCAGCAAGGAGTCGACACTACATCGGGTGACACATTAGTGGGTAAGATCCAAAACCTCTGTCCTTCCCTATACAATACCCTCTCAGCCCGGGATAGGCTCTATATTATTGAGCAAGCTGACTTTATTTTTCCTCTTGATCCATCGATTTCCCTACTAGCTCAGCCTGTCTCTTCACTTATTCCCACCTCTACCCTGCCAA
>JASDQU011444188.1:10011-23183 GCA_032191745.1 Picea mariana
ATCTACTCCAGTGGAAGGATAACATAAGTTGAAATCTTCAAAGTCCGGAGATGTGAAAGGATCGTGACCGTTGATCTGAAAGGGACACGCTTCGGTGGATTGTCAGCTCTGGGAAAAAACAAAGGAAGGTTGAAAGGTTGGAAAGTTGAGATTTCCAAACCCCAAATACCCGAAGGGATTGTGACCATTGATTCGAAGAACACACGTCATTAGATCATGGACTCTGTGTGAAATGCTCTGGGAGAAAGCGAAGTTTGAGAATTGAGACTCCCAAAGCCCGAAAGGCGAAATTGATCTCGTCCGTTGGTTTGGAGGGCCACATGTCACTTGGTTGTTGAGACTAAGGATCACGTGTGGATGGAGGAAAGAAGGAAGGATAAGTCAATAGGTCAGAGCCGTTGATCGAGGAGCACCGTCAATATTGTGAGATTGACGATGCCATCACATTGCGGGGCCATAACATGCTCAGGTCTTAATTTTTTGTAGTCGGGCCACAATCAAAACCACGGTTTTGGAGAAAGGAGGCATGGAGGCTTGTAGTGAATTGTAGGGTGAAAAGTGGGTTGACCTCAAACCTCCTATGGACATGCCCGCAATCGCATGGTCACATGAAGTTCATAGCCCGAGGTCATATCATGAAATAGGGAGCTAGTGCTCGCTAGACCAATTACGCGAAGCACCTTTTGAATAGGCGTTTGGTCACCATCGATGGTCATGTGAAAGGAAGGGGATTAGCAAAAAAAGCTAGTGCCTGCTACAAAGTTTTTCTCAGGAAGGGAAAAGGCACCAAAGGAACGAGCGCGTAGAAGTTCCCTTTGTAACTGCCAGAAACAAAGTGATTGTATCTGCCAGAGAATTCGACGAGCTTGAGTGTGATTGCTAGAGGAGCTGAAGAGTCTCGAGGTAACTTCTAGTGAAGTGAAGATTCATCATTTATACAATTGACAGATGGAAATGCGTCGAAGACTGTAACTGCCAAAGAAGCCGAAGAATCTTTGGATAATGACCACTGATGAAGAACAGACTCAGGATGATCACCAGAGAGGACGAAGAGTTGAGTGTATGCCCTGGAAGAGGACTTGGCATGATAAATATGCATAGAACAAAGAATATATGGTTTCTTGTGTTGAGATTTATTCATGGGGGTAGAAGCATGTTGTGTGCAAGAGTTGAAACACACAGAAGAGGCACAGTGCATTGAATGGAAATAATACACAGAGCATAAAGCACAAAAGAAAGAGATAGAGAAGAAATGCTTATCTGAGAGAGGAAGAGAAAGATGAGGTGCACATTCAGAGATAGAGCAGAAGAACAGAAAGCTCAAGGAGGTGAGAGTAGGAAGACACTGATGCAGGCAAAGAAGAGTAGTGCAACAAAACAATGATGAGACTGGTAAGCCTTTTGACAAACATTGTATCACTATAATAAGTTTTAGGAACAAATTTTTTATATTCAGGGTGGTAGGGAGGTGATAGGGAGGAAAATTGTCCTCATAGTTTCAAGTGGGTGCTTGAACATAGGGAGTTTTAGCTTCCATATGGTTGCATCCAGAAAAACCAGGGTGGTAGGGTGGTGCAAGGGAGAAATATTTTTCTTTGTTATATAGGTTGGTKCCTATGCAAYTGGAAGTTGKTTCTTCCATCTTGTTGGTGYTGGAATACTCAGGGAGTTGGTGCTTCCTTCTAGTGGGTGCTAGAGAAACCAGGGAGTTGGAGCTTCATTTTAGTGGGTGCTAGAGAAACTAGAGAGTTGGTTCTCTCAACAAGTTTCATCTTGTAAAACAGAGGTGGTATCCTCACAATGAGTCGGTTCTCATAAGAATGATAATGTACAAAAAATAAAATATTACTTATCATATCAAGAAGAAGAGGTTTTTCCCTTTATGGGTTTCCTTAGGAAATATCTGCCTCTGTATATTTCACGTGTGTGTGGTTGATGTTAAATACTCTATATATTACTTCCTTTCAATATTGTGATTGTGATTGACTGTTCTGTAAAGAGTTTTAAAATGGGCATAATTGTTTAAGCACAATAACAACTAATTCACCCCCCCCCCCTCTCAGTTGTCCAACAATTCGTATTAGAGAGGGTTCCTTTTATTTAAAGGTAGATCAGTAAGCTTAAACATGACAAGTCATGAAGGAACTTCAACCAATAAGGACCCCCTATTCAATGGAACAAACTTTGGCTTCTGGAAGGTTAGGATGAGAACCTACATACTGTCTTTAGGTGCAGATGTCTGGGATGTGGTAGAGACTAGTTATGTAAAGCCAGTCATACTAGCTAATAAGGATGTCAAGCTAGAATTCATGTTCAATTCTAAGGCTATGAATGCTATTCTGAGTGGGATTGCAAAAGCATAATTTGTAAAAGTTATGCACTTAGAATCTACCAAAGCAATGTGTGACAAACGCATTAGCAATTATGAAGGTAATGAGAAGGTAAAGGATGCCAAGCTTCAAACCTATAGATTGCAGTTTGAACAACTAAAGATGAATGAGGATGAGACACTTAATAAATTTTTATTAAGAATTGAGGAGCTTGTGAATGCCATGAAAGGTCTTGGTGAGAAGACTAAAGACATATTATTAGTTCAAAAAATCTTAAGATCTATGCCTGATAGATTCAATCTAAAGGTTTTTGCAATAGAAGAACTGAATGATCTTAAGACTCTGTCTATTGATCAACTCCTAGGAAATATAAATGCTTATGAAATGAGGATTAGTAAAGATAAATCTACCACTAGATAAGCATCATTTAAAGAAGACAAGAATGAGGATTTTGAGCCTAATGAAATTGAAGCAAAATTTGTGAGAAGACTAAAGAAAGGATCAAGAAAGTACCAAGGCAAGTTTCCCTTCAAATGTTTTAACTGTGGAAAGATAGGTCACTTAGAATCTAATTTTCCACACAAGAATAAGGACCATAACTCTGAAGGTGAAGAGAAGTAAAAATCCATTATTTGATAAAAATAAAAGTTTATGTGTAAACAATGATGACTCTTCAGAAGACACAGATAGTGACTCTTCCTGTGAAGATAAGGTAAATCTTCATTCTTATGGCCAAATAGGATTATGATAATAAAAGCACAAGAATTTATGTTGATGATGAAGAAGTTGTGGTTGACTTGGAAGGAGAGTTTATCAATGCTTTGGAAGAGATTGCCAGACTCATACTTAAGAAGAGAAAGAAAAACAATTGTTGATACAGTTCAAGAAAGGCAGTAAAAAACCTGATGAAGACTTTGCCCTGCTAAAAGTGGAATTATAAGAGGCAAAGAAAATAGAGCACATTCTGAAACAATAGTTATTAGAGAAGAAGGAAAGATGTGAATCTCTAGAAGAAGAAGTAGTGAAAACTAGAAAAGAGTTGGAGAAGTTTAAATCCTTGTATCACCAGAATCTATCAAGTATCAAAGGCTCAGAAGGATTAGCCACTATTCTGAATTAGCAAAGGAATCCAAAGTTGAAAACTGGTTTGGGTTATGAATAGGGATAAAGTAGGGGTCATCCAAGAAACAAAGAACCCATCAATTTTGTCAAATCTACAACCAATGACAACATCAAACTTGTAGAAACAAAGGAAGATAATCAACCACCAAGGAGGAGTAAAGAAAAAGGTGCCAGAACTAAATCTGTAGAACAAAGAAATAATACACCCTCTACTCAAGGAAATCATCAGCATGGAAGAAATCGACCTACTCAAAGAAGACAACCATTTTCCAGGTACAAAGATTTTTTTTATGGATATTGTTTCTATTGTTCTAACTTTGGACACAAAGTTGTAAATTGTTTCTTAAGATTTAGACATGAGAAATAAATACACCCAAGGAATAAATATCTTCCACAACAAAGAATGAGATAGCCAAGTAACAAACAACCACAGATTGTAAATCGTCTAATTAAGTTTAGAGACATGCAACTAAGGAGGACAAGAAATAATGAACAACCAATGAGTAGACAACGTTGCACCAATTACTTTGACCTATTGAACAATGAGATAAAATGCTATAACTATCATAACTTCAGCCACAAAGATGAAAACTGTCATCTAAAGAATTACAAAAAAGATCCAAGGATAAAACCCTTAGCTAAAAATTCCAACACTTGGAAAAACAAAGATAGTTAAAAATGTGATCTAGTACTTTCAGCTCAAAAACAAAAAGACCCATGGTATATAGACAGTGGATGTTCTAAACACATGAATGAAGACAAGGATAAGTTTATGTCTATAAGTAAAAGAAAAACATGAAATGTGACCTCTAGAAATGATGAACCAGGTAAAATCAAAGGTAAAGGGATGGTAAGGTTGAGTAATGGTAAAGGAAAATCCCAGGATGTTCTGCTTGTAGATGGGATGAAACATAATCTACTCAGTGTAAGTCAAATATGTGACAGAGAATGTGAAGTGTTGTTCACTTCCAAATCTTGTAAGATAAAGTCTGTAAAATTAGGACAAATGGTGGCTAAAGGCATAAGTACAAATAATGATGTTGATATTGAATCCTCCCCTGCAAGAAAAGAAGAAGAAGACTCAAATACAGTAAAACAATGTTATGTTAGCATTTATCCCATGGAAGAAGTAGAAGAAGAATCATGTCATAAGACAGAAGCATAAGTTGTGAATATTAGAAAGAAGGTTGAGAAGTCAAACACCCAAATCAAGTTCTTGAACAGTTCCATGATCCTAGATGAGATCTTGGATAGTCAGAGATCACCAAATGACAAATCTGATCTTGGATACAACAAGGAAGAAATCAGTACTCGTAAGAAACCTGATACAAGTCCTTCATTTGTAAAGGGTGAAGACAAGTCTGACACAGGTCCTTCATTTATAAAAAGGGAGAGAAGGTATGAATCAGGTTCTTCGTGTTCAAAGAATGAAAGAAATACTAGAATATTTAGAAGATCATACCAAGAAAGACAGCCAAAAGCTACTCATACACCTCAAAGTAAGTTTAGAAGAGAGACACCTTCATGGATGAATCAAAGGAGGTATGAGAGTGTTTGTAATGGTTATTATTTTTCCTTGTGATGAAAATGGTCATAAAAGCCTTGGATTGTAGGCACATGTTGGCATAGGGGCAGACCCAGGGTTCAATGCTACAACAACGCACCAACAAAACCCTAACTACCAACCCTTTTGTTACACGAAATTACTCACTTCGATAGTGTCGCAAGTGTCGTCATTATAAGTGTTGCAAGTGTCGCATTTTGCTCACAAGTGTCGCAAGTGTCAAAGAAAGAATACTGCCATGATGCCTATGTCATTCCTATAATGACATGAGAAGGACACTTGAAACACCTCAAACAATTGATTTGGAAGAAGAGAAATGAGTCAACAGGCTTATGAACCTCTTGCCATCTGAAAGCACCCAAAAAGATGAGTTTTTGGAGGGGAGCGCTCCCCTATACCTCTCTCAGGAGTGATGGCGCCCCCCTATAATCTATTAGGGAGCGTTATAACACTCATTTTCCATTTTACAGGAGTGCTCCTACCCTCAGGAGTGATGGCGCTCCCCTATACATTACTAGGGAGCGTTATAACGCTCTGAGTGCCCTTTTGAGGGAGCGCTACCTATTCTGGGCAGCAGTTGATTTGTTGAGAAGAATGGGGGAAGGATATTTTCACTATTAGAAGGCAGTTGGATTTGAATCCTCAATCAAGCCATGATCTTAGGGCAGATCCCTAACTGAAGGAGGAAAATCCTCAACTCACCCCAAAGATATCTCAAGTTGTTGAGCCTCTCCAAGGCTATATAAGCAAGCTTTCTCATGGTGAAAGGGGAGCTAGGTGGAGAATCATACCAAACTTATGATCTCATAAGTGATACACAGTGAAGTGGAGGCTAATCAGTGAAGCTATCGTCATTCAAACCGTGGAGCTTCTGAGCAAGGGTTAGGCAAGGAGAACTTGACAAAACTGCTACATTCCATCTATGGTTGTAAGTAACGTTTTTTCCTCATTAATGTAATATGCTTGGCCTGTTTCTTTCTAATTTGTGTTTAACATTACATGAATTTGTCTCTAAGTAGATAGGTCTGCTTCAAACTAATCTCGATAGAATAGGAAGTGGTTGTACTTTGTTTGTCTACAGGGCTTATCGAGGAGCTTAAGATTGGAGTTCAACTCAGAGCGTGCAGGGACAAACACCGGTAAAAGGTATGTCTTTCCTCCTTCCTCTTCATGCATTAGTTTGTGTAGACATAAAAGGAAGTCAGTGACCATGATAAGCACTTTCTGTCTTAGAGTTAAGAGTCTAGCTCGTTGAGGAGATCTACCTGTCTGCAGGGAGATTTTCCTTCAACACCTTTCAGCAACACCTGCGAAGCAGATGAAGTCTCACTCGAGGTAGAGACAAGGGTGGTTGCAGGAATCAGGTCTCTGCAACATTAGATGGGACACAGATCTATGATCAAAATACTTAATAGAGCACTTAGCACCATCAGTTCCTCATTATTTAACCAATTTCTACTTCGCAGATGAAACAAATCATCACAACATTCACCCAGATCTAATGTATTTAATCACTTAGCATAAATAAATGGATTAGATCTAGTAGATTCAAGCACTAAGCACATTTACCTATATCAGATCTAACATCTAGATACATCATAAGAAGAAAACATAAACAGATCTATCTATATATCTATATCAAGAACTTAGCAAATAACACATAAATACATCAAAACATCACACAAAGCAGAATAACACAGTATTTACGTGGTTCACCCCCACCCTAGGGCTACGTCCACCAACTCTTCTTCTTTATTAGCTTCAATCAGTCATCTACATGCACAGAGCCACAAAAACCCTACTCTGCATAGGACAAGAGATCTGCGTGCACCTTGACAGATCCTCCTTCTCCAAGCTAGGTCTAGCACAAAGCCTTTCACAGTCTATTATAACCACTTTCACTTAGCTCCACAAGTTCTCACAGTATGCATAGAGCATCTACAAACCATACTTGCACTTAGAACTTAGCTTATCGAACTTACATCACATAGATGCCCTTTCTTACATTTCTTAGAAATTTATTTATACTTTACAAAATAGGCATAAACATGGGTAAGCCCATGGGCCAACATTCCATACCCATTACATATTCCCAAATCCCAAAAAGGACCCAAAAAGGGGCCGAGATCTCGCAATCTCTGCTTCGTATTGAGCTCCGTCTTCGACAGGATGTCAAAGTCCCAAAATAGGTCAACTTGACCAAGGATATCCCCAAAACTTGGTCAAGGGCCAACATACCCCCAACACTCACCTGTGAATCATCCCGATTCACTCTGGTCTGACTAGTTCTTCTTCGAATGCCTTGAGCTTGGCTCGAGCTGCTTCAACTTGTTGTTGTTATACGACCTCCTGTTCAACTAACTCTTGGATGTCTGCATTGTTGATAGGTCCCTCTAGACATTGTTAAGCTATAGTGACAACCTGCTCTAACTCTACTCCTTGGCCTTCTACCTCTGTAAAAAATTGATAGGCCTTGTCTTATATGGGTTGGAGCCTCTGAGTTACTTCCATAACTCTGCTCTAGATAGTATGTATTTTCTGCTGTGAAGTGTGTTTCTCTTGGGAGCGCTTAATTCTTTCTGTAGCTGACAGGGACTTCAATTGTGCCTGTATCTCTTCGGCTTGATACTTCACCTCTTGGAGCTGTGACTCCAGTGCCTTTAGTTCTGGGTTCTCTATGATTTGTTCATAGGTCTGGGCACTGCGATTGGTAAGTTTCTTACATTCCAGGGTAAGATCCTTTAGCCTTTCAACTGTGCTCTGGGCAGTTGCTTCTCTTTGGTCTCTTACATCTTGTGGGGTCTCAGGTATAGTGTGTAGCTCCAAATTTGCTATGCATTGTTGTAGTTGTTGAATGGCTTCTGTGAGTTGGTTCACCTGCTGTGTGGACTACTCAAGGTTCATAGTCCATGACTGGGGGATTATCTTAGAATTCTTACCCTTAGTTCTGGTCAAGTACTTATGAGGGGCGAACATGTTATAGACTTTGCAATATACAAGGTTGAATTCGCTAAACTTCAACGCTGCAATTTTATCTTGGTCTTCTCAAACTGCGCGTATCCCCTTCGGGAGGTACATTGTAACCAAGGTCTATTCAAAATATTTGGGCACATTGTCTCGATTTACTGTGCCGCTTAGAGGTGGAATATAGGTGTGTAATATACTCGGGATCAATTTGGCATTCTCTAGATCATCCCTGTGCTTGGTTCGCTTTTCATCTGAAGGCTGGGATGGTCCAGCTCCATGAGCAGTGGAAGAAGAGGCTAGAAGTCCTCTCATCAATGATGCTTGTACACATGTAGACATCAATATGACTCTTTTAGTCATGAGGTCGATCAAAACTTCTTCAACAACTTTCTTGGCAGCACTCAACTCGTTCGACATACACACTTGGGTTTGGAAATATTCGGGTTTGGAGGGTAACTTAGACACTGCAATAGGATAGAGGGAAATAATGCAATGACCACTGTGTAAAATCAACAAGTTTGCAAGCTCAAATTCACAATTGGAAAAAGTGTTCTCAGTGCATGGTGCGGCGAAATAAATAGGTAACTCGGCAATGGGTTGCTTGCAACAGGTATGAAGCCTTCATTAACTCTATTATGTCTATTATGGCATGGTCTCAACTGTCAGATGGCGATTTGTCTTCCCATAAATGTATTTCTACCCATTCAGAGCATTGGTCTAACGGTTACAATGTCCCCAGTGGCTATATTGCTTTTCCATGGCGAAGTGCCATGTGTCGCTATTCTGATATCCTAGCGAAGCTCCAATTTTGCAAATTTTCCTTCTGTGAGGTTCCCTCTGGAACCTTCTACAACATGTCAATATTATCTCTCTTCTTACTTATCTTTCTAGCCTTCTTCCCAGTGAGCTTCATCTCAGTATGCCTTTTTCCATTATGATTCATATCTTCTTTTGGCATAGGTACTTCGCACTATTGAGATTCTTCCCTAATATTTGAGGGTGATCCTTCTTATTTATCTGGAATGGGTACTTCAATATTCTATGGGTCTTCTAGTGTTCTTGAAACTTCAACATCCAGGTCTCTGGTGCTAAATAACTTCGATCTATTCTTATGTTTTTCAATCAAGTGTGTGATCCTTCTAGTCATGAATTCTTTTAACTCTTGCTTCTTCTACTCTAAAGCTTCTTCTTCTTCTTGCCTTCTGGCCCGATCTCTTTCAATCCAAGGTTTTCCTAATAGCATGGTAAATGGGGCAGTGTTCTCAATAAATCTAATAATCTCAAGATCTTCCTCTATCGAAATTCCATTGTCATTCATAGGTATCTGGGTGATCTTTCCACATAGGTTTATCAGCTTTCCTTTGAATAGTCATATTCCTCCTAATGAAGGAATCATAGCAGGCCTCCCTATAGCTTCCCAAGTTCTTTCTATCATGATATTCACCTGTGTTTCCTCATCTAGAACACAATCAATGTCAAAGTCTCCTATTCTTGCTTCAAGGCATTCCTTTTCTTTGAACATCTCTGATAATCTGACATGTCGGTGGTCATTCAGGGTTTCTTTCATCTATAGCAATACTTTCTCTGATTTTTTTTGGGATTCTATCATAATCTTAGTTTATGGATCTGCCTTAGGGTTTTCTTGTCTCATGTTCATTTCTTCAAGCTTAGCAATCATTCTAGGGAAATCCAATACTTCATGGTCCATAGCTTTGCAACAAAGACAACTAGGTATTCTCCCAGGACATTCCTTAGCAAGATGTCTCGGTCTTCTACAACTATAAAAAAGGGTTAATCCTCTCTTTCTTTTAAATGATCCCTAGCCTTTCCTGTACTGCGCGCTAGGATCATGGTAACTAACCTGCAAACATTTCTTTCTAGGACCCTGCATACACTTATTAGTAAAAACATTCTTTCTATGCATAGGTATAACATATTTTTCACTATTCTTATTAGATCTACTCATATCAAATCTTCTTTCATCTATTAATACCCTAGTTTTCAAGCTAGGATAAAATCTATCAAATATACCTAGATCCATACTGTTGAAACAAAAATTTCCACTTATCTTACTTCTACAGAGCACAAAGCTCTTAGATCTAGAACTTTTCAATATTCTTACCTTTATCATAGCACAGATATTTCAAATCTTACCTCTTTTCTTCAGATCAGACTTATTTTTCTTAGCACAAAGCTTGTCAAACTAAGTAGAGTTATGCGCACTAGAAAAACAGATCTATGCATATAGATTTCACAATTTCAGGTTGGATATTTGCACAAAGCTTCTTCTTCCTCAGTTCCCAACAATCACAGTTTCAAGTCTCGAAAATGGAACCATTTGTTGGCACAGGGGCATACCCAGGGTTCAACGCTACAACAATGCACCAACAAAACCCTAACTACTGTCCCTTTCAGCAACACCTGTGAATCAGATGAAGTCTCACCAGAGGTAGAGGCAGAGGTGGTTGCAGGACTCAAGTGTCTGCAACCTTATCTGGGACACAAATATGTGAATACAATAATTAATAGATCACTTAGCACTGTCAGTTCGTCATTATTTAACCAATGTCTACTTCGCAGATGAAACCGAGCATCTCAACATTCACCCAAATCTAATGTATCTAAGCACTTAGAATAAATAAATGGATCAGATCTGGCAGATTCAAGCACTAAGCACATTTACCTATATCATATCTAACATCTAGATTCATCATAAGCACAAAGCATAAATAGATCTATCTATGTATCTATATCAAGCACTTAGTAAATAAAACATAAATACATCATAACATCACATAGAGCAGAATAACACAGTATTTACGTTGTTCACCCCCACCCTAGGGCTCCGTCCACCAACTCTTCTTCTTTATTAGCTTCAATAAGTCATCTACATGCACAGAGCCACAAAAACCATACTCCGCATAGGACAGGAGATCTGTGTGCACCTCGCTAGATCCTCCTTCCCCGAGCTAGGTCTAGCACAAAGCCTTTCACAGTTTGTTACAACCACTTTCACTTAGCTCCATAAGTTCTCACAGTATGCACAGAGCATCTACAAACCATAATTGCACTTAGCACTTATCTTAGTGACCTTACATCACATAGATGCCCTTTCTTACATTACTTACACATTTATTTATACTTTACAAAATAGGCCTAAACATGGGTAAACCCATGGGTCGATATCCCATACCCATTACATATTCCCAAATCCCAAAAAGGACCCAAAAAGGGGTCGAGATCTCATGATCTCTACTTCATCTTGCGCTCCGTCTTCGACAGGCCGTCGAAGTCCCAAAATAGGTCAACTTGACCAAGGATCTCCCCAAAACTTGGTCAAGGGAAAACAACATCATAGAAGAAAAATGTAGTTGTTTTAATAGAAGATCAAAGAGCAAAGTTCAAGAAACCAGGACACTCACAGATGTGGATAGAAAAGACTTTACAAGTGAAGTTAATTTTTGCAAACAGAATTGCAGTCATGTGACAAGCATAGTATAAACTTCCTTAGACAACTTTAGAGAAATGCACAATAAAGAAACATATTGGATAAAGATAGATACATATGGTTAGATATCAATGAATATCAATGGGTAGATCCAAGGGTTGTTTGAAAAATATGAGCTACAATTGCGCAGTGTTCCAGTAGGACAACGACATCCATAGCAACAACATTCTGATGTACAACATGATATACATGACATCCTGTAGAGATAACATGAGGAGAGACCTTGTCAAAAAAAAAGAGCTAACCTTTAGAAACAAAGGGGGAGTCATTCAGTTATGACAAGAAAAGGTTGATGAAGGAGTCCCAGTAAGAGAGATGAGCAATATTGAGTATAATACAGAGGACACAGCTGAAGCTAAAGATGAACAGGTCCAATAATCCAATATTTCATTCCAATATGAAGCACATCCCCATAAAATACCATTTTATGAGAGAGAAGCTCACCAATAAGATTGTTCAGTTTCATTACATTCCAACCACAAAACAAATTGTAGACATCTTTACTAAACCCCTAGCCAAGACACTATTTGAATATCTCTGTCAGAAGTTGGGTGTCATCTCTTCTCTCACCTAAGACAACCCATCTTGTCATGGGGAGTTTGTGTTGTTTGAATATCTAATACCTCTAAAAAGTACTACAACAGCTCATGGGGAGCATGTTTTCTTTAACATTGATGTCAAAGGGGAAGAAAAGGTGTGGTCTGCATGCTACAGTTGGAGGTCTAAGTAGAACAGTGTAGTCCTTCATCATTGCCAACAATGCCAAAGGAGGAGATCGTTGGCATGTTTACAGGTAGAGTGTGTTTGTCTTTGATGGAAAGAACAACAACGACGATGGTATGTTTATAGGAAATAAAACCAACAATGATGGAAAACAGGGAAAGCATAAGATCGGGAGGAGGAGCGAACAATATGCAGAGATCAAATCTCAAAAGAGATTGTGCTTTGCACTTTCCAGAAGTGCATCCGAGGTCCAAGAGAAGGAATCACAGGAGGATCAAAGGTTGAGACATTTGAACACTTAGAAAACCTTCTAAGTCAAAGGGAGTAGAAATCTCAAGAGGAAGAACAACATTGTTCGTTGGATCACCAATCCCTAATACCCGATGACCGTAAGATCAGATTCCAATGACTAGAAGAAGCACAGAGGAGAAGTAGAGATCTGATCAGTTGGATCTGAGCATCGATGATCAAGAATAGTTGGATCCAAAAATAAATGCATGAAGGTTAAGCCTTTGGATGAACATAGGAGAGTAGACTTGTCAAAGTCCCGAAGTCCCAAAGTAAGCAGGGACCGTCCATCTTCAAGACTGACAGGTGGCACATGATCCTCAACTTTGGAGAAAATCATTTAGAGGATTTTTTTTTTAGTTTGAGACTTGAAAAACCTGAAGTCCGGAGAGTCAGAGAGCCGGAGTAAACGACAACCATCAGATCAGTTTGAATTGGAAGGACAGGATAAGATAAAAGAGATACATCACAGAAATATCGATTCGTCGATCTAAGATCCAGGTCAATGAACATGATTCACTTGGGATCTAAATATGCGAGGAGGTTAAACTTTGGAAAGCTTGAGAGTTGAAATTCACGAAATGCGAATTTTCGTCAACTGTTGGATCATTCTAAGTGGAAGGACAGGATAAGCTAGAAGAGTTGCATCATAGATAGATCAAGCCATCGA
>JASDQU011444189.1:13361-30778 GCA_032191745.1 Picea mariana
ACCTTGCCCAACGGTGAAAAACTCCTCGCTTTCCACCATTGGATCCAACCCCTTTGGGCAATTTTAGGGCATTATTAATGTTGATATAATGACCATTTTCCAATAGAATGCAATGAAAAAAAATACAATCAATACAAATAATTAATCTTTTTTCATGTTGAATTTTCAACATTTTAATGTCAAAATTTTGATTGTTTTGAAAGATATGTAAAAACAATTACATGACTAGATAGAACTCACAAAGAGATTTCTAACAATGTATCATATAACTAAAACAAAGTTTTCATGTGAAATTTATAACCCTGGAAAATCACATCTTAATGTGAATACCTTAACAATTAGACAAAACAAATTCTTCCTGAAAAAAAAAGCTTACAATATTTTATAATATTACTTATCATATTTATATGCTACCAAATTAAATCATGATTTACCTTTAACATAATAATATATTCAAGAATTACAATATGTTAAGTAAAACAATGAAAGTTACATAAATTAAACTACAAATCCATTATTTGTTAAGAATTTTTACACATACATTACATTCAAACTTCATGCTTTGTTAAAAACATTTTTACAGACATGTTTTCATTGCACAAATCTTAAACATGAAACAACAAATAAGGGAGGCCACCTTAAACCCTCTTGAAACCATTAAAAATATGTTGATAATAAAGTGAGAGAACTCCTAACATTAACGTAAAACTAATGTAGAAATGGAGTAGATGTTTGCTTCATGAAAAATAATTTTGTGATTTCCATAGATCGCCCTTATTCATGTGAGAATGGACATACAAATTTTACATAAATCACGCTCATATCATATACGAAAATCATTAGAAAAACCCTCGACAATAACTCTTAAAGAAACCCAAAACCTTAAAAAAAAAAAAAATTAGAAAACAACAATGAATGAATCTTATAAAAAAGATTGAGTTTTTATTTGCTTCCTTTACCTGTTAAAGAAATCCTACCATCTTGTGTAGAAACTAGTAGAAACCCTCCATTGATTATCTAATAATAGTAAAGGAAAGGTATAAGAGTGGGCGTAAATGCAATAGAAAACAACAATGTATGAATCTTATAAAAAAGATTGAGTTTTTATTTGCTTCCTTTACATGTTATAGAAATCCTACCATCTTGTGTAGAAAGTAGGAGAAACCTTCCATTGATTATTTAATAATAGTAAAAAAAAGGGTATAAGAGTGATAGAGGAGGGATGAGGTTCAGAATGGGAAAACATAAATCATGATTTTCCAAACTCTCCTTCTATCTTCTTTATTCTCTTTTGTTATGAAACAAATTAAATTAATGATAACCAAATCGTGAGAAGAAGATTTTTAATATGTTTTTTTAATAAATCTTAATTAATTCAATTTCAAAAAAAAATCATAAAAAATACTTAAATTTCAAAGCTACTAATCTTAATTCAAATGTTGTTTGTTTGTTTATTATTAAGCTTTTTCCCCTAATTCTATGAGTTAGGGGAAACATCCTATTCCTAGTTATATGGATTTTTGAAAACAATTTTCTGCTAAGAGGTTTGTCATAGATCCTACATGATGATCCTTCAAATAGTACCTTATGGCTATGTTCCATTAGTTTTCCTATACTGAGAAAATTATGTTTCATATCTGGAACATGATAGACATCATGTATGTTTTTATTTACATCTTGTTTAGTCAAAACAGGGACAATTCCTTTTCCTTGGGCTTTGACTAAAGAGTCATCTCCAAGTGTGATATCAGAAGAAGCGGAAGAATCAATGTATGAAATTAAATCTTTGTTACTTGTCATGTGATTGTTACATCCACTGTCCAACAACTAGAGGTCCTTGTGTTGTTCTTCAGACTTGTGGCAAGAGAGAAACATCCCATCTGAGGTTTCTCCTTCCTGGTTTTAGACATGTGCTCTGCTCGAGTTCTAAGCTACTTGCTTCTTCCTTAATTCAGATTCATAATGCCCATACTTTTTTCAATAATAGCATTTTATTTTGGCTTTGCCATTGGATTTCCTCCATGTTCTTCTTTGTTTCTTGAATTGTTGATTCTGATGGGTGTGGCCTTCACTTGAGTGATGGTTGTTGGGGATTATCCCTCTTCCTCTATCTCCACATCTCCCTCTAAAGGAGAATTGGGTATTGAAGGCATGGGCCATTGACTCATCTTCCATATTAAGTCTGGTCTCATGTGAGAATAGAGAACCCATTAGTTCATCTGTTGAAAAATTGGATAGATCTTGGATTCAAGGATGTCTATAACAACCATATATGATTTCTTTGCAAGAATTATGAGGAATTTATCAACAATCCTCTGATCTGGGATATCTTCATCAATCAACCTGATTTGGTTTACTATTCCCGTGACTTTGGTCGTCAATTGATCAACATTCTCTGACTCAATCATCTTTAAAGTCTCAAAATGTGTCCTCAAGGTCTGCAACTTGATTGTTCTCACCTTGTCATTTCCTTGGTAGGCTACACTAAGAATGTCCCAGGCCTGTCTTGAGGTAACAACACCTATGATCTTTGAGAATATTGAGTCATCTACTGAGTTTTGAATCTAGAACTTGGCCTTATTCTCTCTTTTCCTTTGTTCTTCCTGAGCATTTCTTTGTTGATTGGTCATGGCATACAGATCTGTTGGATCTGGTTCCACATAGCTATGCTCCAATGGATCCCAACACTCTTGTGCTTGTAAGAAGGGTCTCATTCCGAGAGACCAAAATTCATAATTCTTTCAAAGTAGAATTGGCCCTAAATTGTTATAGGTGGCCATTTTTGGAAAAAAAAAATTAGAATAGGAAAAAAATTGAAGTAATCTGGTGCCCTTTCTCAAGGTTAAAAGAATCACCAACGCTGAAGAAAACCCTGTATAATTTTAGTCCATAAAAAAAATATCAATCTATTTGACTAGTTTTATGTAGAAACACACTGTAAAAAGAATACAATGCAACAAAGAAATCGAACAAGAGGCCAACGACCATGATCAGAGTGAAAATCCGCGATCTGCTTCTCCTTTTCCATTGTGTTGCAAGATCTCCCTCAAATTTGTCTTGAAATCTTGGGCGATCTCCCTCACAAAGTGTTGGAATGGCTTGTGAGTGTGATCTAGTGTGCACACTTGTGGAGTGTCCCCAAGCAATAGTCACTTCCACAATAGTTTCTTTGTGATAGTTGCGTTCAATTTTTTTTTTTAGTTTACCTCATATTCTCTAATGCCTCCCGCACTCCTTTTACTAGAATTCTCTCCAAGCATTGTGGAGAGTCTTACCTCCCGTGCTCTAATACCGTGAGAAAGTGTGCAGAGCTTCTAGAAACTACGCAAACAAAGTAAATAGAAACATAGTAGGGACATAGCATCAGACAAAAAAATGAGAATGTGCGGAGCACACACTTTTTATTAGCTAAAGAGTTTAACATATATCATAAGCGTAACAAACAATCAAGAACAAGAAGCAAAGAAATCACTGATTGGTACAACTGTCCAGAACAACTCGCAGTGTACAATCATGAACAGTTGGAGTTTATCATTAACATCGAGTAGCATCTCTAATTCTTCATGGTGATATATATCTCTTACGACCTTCGTACCTTTCATATTACAACATCTATAAAGTGTATGTATGTATAACGCCACTCGTAAGCGGTGTAAGATGCAATTAGTTGGAAATATTAGGTTTCTTGCACATATTGGAGGTTTCATTGCTCCAACAGGTGGAGCACATTCCCATGAAAAATGATCGATCATAGGACGCGTGGTAGATAACCCCTCAAGTTGTTCTGAGACAATGACACTTATAGGAGGGCATTGTATGACAATTACAGGAGGGTGACGATACTGACAATTACAGGAGGGAATTGACTGACAATTACAGGAGGGTGATTCAATGTGCTTACGTTTTTACCGATGTTTTCGTTGTAGCTTGAGGGATGAATTTTATGAATTAAATCATTTAAATTCAATGATTGATAATTATATGCAATGTCATTGGCATCATTGTAATCAACAAGCCTAGATAACCCTGCTACATTAATATTTTTCGGATTTGATGCGGCATAATCAATATTCAACGAAAAACATCTATGAAACCCCAAACTAACGGTTCTAGTGAGGATTACTCTGTGCTATCCACTAGATTGGAATATGAATCTAGTGAATATGCTAAATTACACAATGTCAAGGACAGATCGCATTCATTAAAAACGTGACAAACAGAGAAAGCATTTAATGAAAACCCACATATTCAAAAGCATCGGTAATAGTTTTGAAGTTTTATTTAGTGGTTGTTTCATGTATTCATGTGCTACAACTAAGCTGGGAAACTTGGTACCTAACCCGTGGTTTCTACATCATTAAGATCTTAATATTATTATCATGATTCTTATATTATTATAATAATAACACCAATTCTTTGTTTTCTTTTGTAGATTGATTATTAGACATATATTTTTTTATTTTTTTATATGTATTATTGGCAAGTCCGCATTTCATTTATAATTGATATAATGATTTTCAAAATGAATCCATAATCATCATTTTTTAAATTATGAATTAGTTAAACACTAATTATAATTAATATTAAAAAATTAAATATAATTAAATATGAAAAAAATGTGATTAAATATATATATATATATATATATATATATATATATATATATTAAAAGATTAGAAATATATATATATAATAAAAGATTATAAAATATATATAAATAAATGATATCTATTCAATATTAAAAAAAAAAATCAAATATAATTAAACATAAAAGAAAAAAATATGATACATAAATTTTTCCCACATACCAAGATACAAATGCCATAACAATAATGCTTCATTATTGTTATTCTGATCTCGATCACATTACTGGTTATCACATTAAATAAAGTTCTCTATCCCAAAAAGCCTTAAAAGTTTAGTATAGAAAGAAGCTTGCTTTGTCTACTATAGAGAGAGATTGAAGCTAGGATGACCTACCCCTGCCATGCTACTACATAGTGAGTGAGAATACACAAAGTTTACTTGGGTTGATCTATCCACTATGAAGGATGACTTTTTAATTATTTAAACTATATCTAATTAATAAAATTTATTTTAATATTATTCAAATTTTATATTTTTTTATAAAGATATGAAAAAAAATAATATTATTCTTAGGTTAAAAAATTAATTTTTTTTTAATCTTTTGAATCTAATTCTTTTTCATTTTATTTATATTTTATAATTTATCAAAAAACTTTTAATATAAGGTTTAAAAAAATCAAATGCTTTAAATTATTTCACTCAACTAACCTCTTTTTATATATTTACAAGAATAATTTGTTTATGACTAAATCTGGCACAGAGTAGTAGTGATGTAGTTTTCAAGAACTTAGTCATCGCTTGGGAAAACATACGGTTGTGCACAAGTCGGGCACTATTGTTGGCTCTTCAAACTCGAGAGTGCATCATACATAATGTTGAGACGATTGTTGAGTAGGGTATCCCTATGTAGTTGATCCTGCATATCCTTGCGCATCTCAAAGATGAGTTCCAAATGTTCTGGTGCGAGGAGACAAGTGTAATGTGAGTATTGGTCTGAAGTTGAGGAGGGGGGTGGAGTCTCTATTGGGCGGTCGACCGACGAGATTTCTTCCTGAATTGTGCAAGTCAACTAGTCCGAGGTACAAGCTACGACGAGGACATAATGGTTAGTTCTAGGAAGGTCATGGGGGTCTGGAACAATATACAGAAGGGAGTCTAATGGAACAATAATTGTCTATGTTGGAATCTCTTCTTCTACAATGGCCATTGGAGGCTCGTCCTACCCCCCATCCTAACATATTAGAGAGGTCGAAGACGCCTGCACGAGTCTACAAATTCTTCGTTTCCTAGCAGCATAGTTGTACCAGAAGGGCCCTCTCTTGGGTTTACCATGCTCCTGTTGCATGGTGGTAGATATCAACCAAACGTTGAGCGGCTTGAGAATTTGCAGGCAGGGAGAACGATAGGAGAAAATCCAAAACACAAGATCTGAACCGAATGGAAAGAGCCATAACATACCCAGAGGAAGTGGAGGGGCACCAAAGGAGCTAAAATGACCTTGTGCATGCCTTCTGTACCCATCGCCATCCACCAAACTTGGTGCACTGGAGGAGCCATTAAACCTGCGTGAGAGAGTTGTTGTGCCTGCTCTAATGATCTTTGAATGCTTCCCTCCCTACGATAAACAAATGTAAGGGCAGAGCCGAGCGCAATTAAGTTAGGGGATTGCATGTTGGCTACGTCACACCCCATCTGGGGGAGGTAAATCACGTTGATCGTTTTCCATGCACTAGAGCAGGAACGTGGGAGCTAGGGAGATTCAAGAATCCATTTGGATCTTCTCCTCCTTTGAGACGACGCCTTCATTAGACAGGCAATCTGCTACTTTTTTGGCCTCTCTTTTCACATGGGAGGGAATGAGAGTGAGGGTGGGTCGCAAGATGGTTCTGAACTCTTCAAGCAGGCCTAGAAGTCTCCATCTTGGGGAGACTTTTGTTGGATTGGAACCATGGATGATTTTTGAAACCAACGAGATTATAGCCTGGGAGTCCCCTTCCATTATGAGTTTGTTTATGTTGTGAGAGGTAGCCATTTTTAATCTCTTGATGAGACTCCATAGTTCTATTGCATTGTTTGTGTTGAGTCCCAAGTGGCCTGCTATGATGTGTAGAATTCATCCAGAACTATCTCAGAGGATGGCACCAAAGCCTGTTGGTCCCGGATTTCCCTTTGAAGAGCCATCAAAATTTAATTTAACAAATCCTTGAGGGAGGGGATAGACCAAGAGGAGGGGATGCGAGTATGAATGACAAGAAGAGGGGGGGTTGGAGGGGGTGTTCAGGGAGATTCAACTTCCAGGATGAGAGGATGAGGCTTTCTGAGGGATTTCATTGAATATCTTCTTGTGTCCATTGACCAACTCTAATGCTTTCCCGAATAAGAGTCATGATCTTTTCCCAGGTAGTGAGGGGGGGTCGGATTGGGAGTGGAATATTCTTTTGTTTCTCTCTTTCTAGATCTTCCAAATGATAAATTATGGTAGCAATTTCCAGATACAGTCTAAGATTGGGCTCTGATAAGTGTTCAACCCCCAATTTTCAATAGTGCTTACAGTGATGTCTCTATTTCTGTTAGAGAGGCACATTATTTGGGTTGTTAGATCCCATATTTCCCCACTATGAGAGAATTGATTTAAAATTTTCTCCATGGTTTCCTCTTATTTCTAGCAAAGAGGGAATATCAATGGTCCTACAAAGACTCGCTTTGGGATATTTTCCCAGGTGAGGATGCGATTTTAAGCCATTAGCCATAGGAAAATTGAGATTTTCGGCCAAAATTTGGAATTCCAGATGATGCTCCAGATGTGTCCTTTTGGTTGGATGTGGTAGTTTTCATGAAGATAGTAGGCTTCCTTTACCTTGAAGTAGCTCATTGGTGAGTGTCCCCACCTGAGGATATCTGGTCCTTCACTGATATGAATCTTCCACTGAGAGGCTATTTCACACCAAGGTTGTGTATCACTTCCCTCTGGAATGTTGAGTTCATGAGGATGAGTCTTCCATACACGTCAGGGGTGGTGTTGAGAATCCTCCTTCCACAAATCCTTTACATGAAATGGATCCCTGAATTGCATTTCCTGGTGGAGGGGGCATAGCTCTTCCACTGAGTGCAAAGGTGGAAATTGCTTCCAAGAGTCCTACCAGAATAGGGACACATCTCCATTGCAAATTTCCTAGAAAGAATTTTTTTTTATGAGAGGGCGGTTGCACCAAGATGCATTGCATATATTGGAGCCTTGGATCTGGTCATTGAGTCTAATCACGAGCTCCTCATTGGCGGTCGGTACATATTTGTGATTCCACATTCTAACCCATAACTCCATGGGGTGTTTGAGCCATCACCACCAAAGTTTGGCCCCCATTATACGATTGATCTTTCCCGAATCCCTTAGACCCAGTCCACCTATGGATTTCAGGCGATAGATTTTGTCCCAAGCAACTACAACCCATTTCTTGTTAGGATGGTGTCTGTGCCAAAGAAATTTTTGTTGCAGATTTCAGATATATTTTATGACTGATTGTGGTGCTACCAAGGCTATAAAGAGGTAGGTCATGAGAGCTTGAAGAACCGATTTCAAAAGGACCAATCGGGTTGCAATATTGAGAGATCTGAAGGTCCAATTATTTAGTCTATTGGAGATGGATAGCAGGAGGCTATCCCAAGAGATGTTGCGAGTGGATGCACTCGTAAGGGGGATTCCAAGATAATTGGATGGAAGGGAGCTCCTGGGGATACCTATAAGTATGGAGATGTGGGTTTGGACCATCGATGGGGTGTTGAAGAAAAAAAGTTGGGATTTTTCAAGGTTGAGGGAGGTCTCCGAAGCATCGGAGAAGTCTGTGAGGATGGACTTGAGTTTTTTGGCCTCTTGGGCGGTGGGGGTATTCATCAGCAAGGTGTCATCCATGAATTTACTATGAGAGGTTGTTAGTTGGAGATTGTGAAGGGGTATGCCCTTGAGGGAACCATCCTCAATCGAGGCATTTATGTAGTAGCCAAGGCCTTCTTCCATGATGAAAAAAAGGAAAGGGGATAGGGATCCCCCTGTCGAATTCCTCTGGTGGGGGAGAAGGGTTGGGAGGACACTCCATTGAGCAGAATGGCAAAAAAGGCTGAAAAAGTGAGCTTCATGATCTATTCTATCCAAGCCTTGTCAAATCCAAAGGCCTCAAGAAGGGAACACATGTATTTCCAACTGATTCTATCAAAATATTTTGAGAGTTCTTGTTTGATTAGCATACCTGGGGTATGAGTTGATTTGAGTGAGTGTATCACCTTGTGTGCTAAAATGATGTTGTCCATAATTTGACGCCCATCCATGTAGTTTAATTGTTCCTTGGATATCATGAAAGGCAGGACATGTTTGAGCCTCAAAGTTATAACCTTCATGATGATTTTGTAGATTACATTGCATAGAGAAATGGAGCGAAACTTCTTTGGGTGGGTAACCCGTACTTCCTTTGGGATTGGCATGAGGAAAGTGGCATTGAAGGTTGAAAGGACCTGCCCTGAGGATATTGGCTCCTCAATGAGTTGCCAAAATTCTTCCTGGATCATCGACCAACAATAGTGAAATAATTTGGTTGTGAAGCCATCAACACTCGATGCCTTCCACATAGGCATTTCTTTCACTGCTTGGTCCACCTCTTCTTTTTTGATCAACCTCATTAGTGCTTCATTATGTTCCGTTGTGATAAGGGAGGGGATGTGCCAGGTTATCCTGCTTATAACCTAAGTTCTGTTCATGATGGGTTCTAATAGGAGGTATTTTTACTAACTTACCAGTTCCGATTATATGCCTGCATGGTCTAGAATGTGGTTGTCGTGAGCGTCCTCCAGCTTGGTGATTCTATTGATGTATCGTCGATGCATCATGGAGCGATGGAAGAACTTGGTGTTTATCTCTCCCTCCTTGAGCCATTATACTCTGTATTTTTGTCTCTAGAGTATCTCCTCTTTCTTTTGTCGTTCCTCAAGTTATGTCTGGAGATTTTCTTCCTCCCTTGGAGAATCTACCATCCGCCCCTGCAGAATGAATTTCTGTTCTAGTTCCTCCAGACATTGCTCAATCTCCTTTTTTTCTAGAAGATGTTGCCAAAGACATTTTTGTTCTAGCTTTTTCGCTGCATTTTGAAATTCTCCAGCCATTGCTGTAACTTATACATGCTTGTGCCATGGGAGATCTCAGCCTACCTCCACCAGGTTTGAGAGAGTTCCTGGAAATCCGAGTGAGTGAACCATAATTTTTCGAAATGGAAGAGTTTGAACTTGGGCGTTACTCATGTGTCTAGCCAGAGGGAAACTGGCCAGTGGTCCAAGCCTGATTTTGGGAGAATATTGGCTTCTAACATTGTATCCTCCAACATTATGGATTCTAAAATGAGGAAGCAGTCTAATCTGCAGGCAACGTGTTGGGGGCCAGATCTCCGATTTGACCAAGTGAAAATTCCATTTCTAGTTTCTATGTTAATGAGTTTGAGCTGGTCTATTAGCATTCAGAACTTACCATTGTCATGTTCCAGTCACTTTGTGCCTCCACTCTTCTCTTCCAATGTGAGAATGACATTGAAGTCTCCCCCAACTATCCAGTGCGCGAGACCTATTATTGTACTTATGGTGGATATCCTCTGTAGGAAAAGGTCCTTGTCATGGGCACTTTGCAAGCCATATGTGTTTGTGAGCATGTCATCCTTGTTGTAGCCCAAGGCTCAGAAATAGAATGTGAGCATGCCAAATGTGGAAAACATTTCATCAATGATGACTAAGGTAGGGTTCCATAAATTTGTGAGACCCCTTGATGCGCCATTTGAGTCTGTGTGAATTGAGTTACAATGCCTCCAACATCTATGAAAGATTTCCTTTGTTTCTTCCTCGACACATTTAGTTTCTTGTAAGAGGAGAATGTCCAGATTCTCTGTAATAATATTGTTTTGAAAGATCCTTTGTTTGGACCTTCCATTGAGTCCTTTGATGTTCCAAGTGATGATATTCATCATAAAGAGTTGGGTGGGGGAGAGAAGAAACCTTTCATGAGACGGTGGATCTGTCTCATGTTGAGCATATAATCTCCTACCTCTTTGATCAGTTGATTTGTTGATTTTCGGTCTCATCGCTTGCCTTCACGAGGGGTACGCCTGGCGTCTGGTGCTGGATCAGAGGATATACCTAGTCTTGAAGTGGCTCCTGATGTGGAATCAATGAATACTTTATGAACCTTTCTTAATTGTTTGACCGGGATGGTTTGCAATCCTTCTTGTTGAAGGCTTCATCAAGTTTCTCCAGGTCAATGTTAGCTAGATCCCGATCCTCCAACTGCATGACTGTTTCCCCCCCATCTTATGATTTTTTATCCTCATTCTGTCGAGATGAGGGGTTTGTTTCTTGGATCTATTCTATAACTGGCTTAGACTACAACTTGGCTTTTCCTTTATCCTTGTCTTGGTTTTTGTTTTTATGTGTATTTTCCACTTCCTCTTCTTCTTGGAGATGATTTAAGATATCGAAAGAGTTGTTGGTGGGAATCTTTTGGTTTCCCTCTTGATTTTTCTTCTTGGGGGTTGTTTTTTCCTGCCTGTGACCTGTGTGAAGACATCCTTTTGTTTTTCTTCCCCTGTCTTTGGGGTTTGGGCATTGAGAGGGCAGTCATGAAAGAGGTGACTGTGCTCATGAAATTTCCTGCAACGAAAGGGTATGTGCTCATAGTTGATGGTCTGGATCCAGTCCTCATCTTGGTATTTGATAGTTACTGAACATGGTAGGTCCTGCGAGATATCCATGTAGATGCACATGCAAGCGTAGGAGGTGTATTTCTTTTGTTTTGTCGCCTCTGCGTATTTTACATAGCGTCCTTCTATGTTTCCTATGCCAATGAGGATTTCTTCAAGCCATAATTCATGGGGTAAGGAGTAGAGGTGGATCTAGGCTAGTTTCATAGTACAATATTCTTTCTCGGGGCTGAAGCGATCTGTCCAAAATAGAAGGAAGAGCCCTGTAGAGTTGTAAAATGAGAGTCCATTATCAAAGATCCGGTCCTTGTCCTCTAGGTTATAGAAGATAATCATGAACAAACCCTTGGAGCCGAGTTAGACCTCATAGTCCCACTTCAGATTCCACAAAGTTTTGATCCAGTGCATGAGGTCTCTTTCTGAGGGCCAGAGACCCAAAAGCCTCCTGATCAGGGCATGCTCTTCCATAAACTGAGTGTGTTCCCCTACCTTGATCGAGTTGGTGACATATCTAGGAGGTTTATCAAATTGGGAGATGCATTTCCCCAACTCCCATCCCTGAAACAACTACAAAAGATTTAATATGAATAAAGTTTATTTAATATTTGAAAATATCAGATAATATTATAAAAATAAATATACAATGTAGCTTATATGTGCATGATATTAGACCAAGTTTTATAGAAATGTTGTCACAAAATACTTTGCCCACCCACTCTCATATGACTCTCCCATGGGGATGTATGTGGATTAGCATGGCTACGTGTGTTTGCATTAGACAAGTTTGATAGCTAGACAAGGTTATAAAAAATATAAATCAATATTATAATAGAAAATTGAATATCCCTTTGGTGGATAAACATATATTCTGCTCATGGTAATTCATATATTGATAGTAACAATGACATTGTTTCTCATCACTTGCTTACAAGCCTACCATACTAAGAGATTATAGATTTCTCTGTTATGTAAAACGACTTTGATTTTAATTTGTAAATAAGATGGGTAGCCACTATCCATATCTTAACATTTGGGGGTTACGTGGCTCTATTTGATAAGGTAATGAAGAGAAGATGGTGATATTCCCTCACTTACCTAACCAAACATGTCGTATGTTATCTTATGGGAAATAGAGGTCATCGTGATCCGTAAACAAAGAAAAAATCTTAACCCTAAATGCAACCACAATTCTTGACGTTGAAGGGGCCGGTAGGACGGATCACAAAAGAAACATGAGCGAAGAATGGGACCACTCATGTAGTGTAACGGTAGCGTAGAATGGGAAATTTAAAAAAATATATAGATTCGTGGAGTTGTTTGGTATAACGCACGAAAAAATACATTTTAATGTCAAAATTTTGATGTTTTTTCAATGATATGTAAAAACAATGAGATCACAAAATAGAACTCATAGAGAGTTTTTCAACAATATATTGTGTTCTTAAAACAAAGTTTTCATGTGAAAGTTATAACCATGAAAGTTACATCTTAATGTGAGTACCTTGAAAATTAGATAAAACAAATTCACGTTGAAAAGAAAGGTCTATAATATTTTACAATATTACTTGTAATATTTATATGTTACCAAATTAAATCATCATTTACCTTTAACATACTAATATATTCATACTAATATATTCAAGAATTAACATATTTTAAGTAAAACAATGAAAGTTACATATATTAAACTACAAATCCATTATTTGTTAAGAAATTTTACACATACATTACATGCAAACTTCATGCTTTGTTACAAACATTTTGATAGACACTTTGCATGAAAACTCTATAGATGAATTATCTAAAATATTTCATGAGTTTTCTAATGTAAAATCCCCTAAAGTGATAAAAAATAAAGTACATGTCAAGTGTACCCTTTGGGTTACCATAAACTAAATTAAAAACAATTAGGAAACTGTCATTTTCATTGCATAAAACTTAAACATGAAACAACAAATAAAGGTGCCTCGGAGGCCACCTTAAACCCTCTTAAAATCATTAAAAATATGTTGATAATAAATTGAGAGAACTCCTAACATTACTACAAAACTAATGTAAAAATGGGGAGATGTTTACTTCATGAAGAATGATTTTGTGGTTTCCATGGAGCACCCTTATTTATTTGAGAACGAGAATACAAATTTTGCATAAATCATGCCCATAACATATAAGAAAACCACTAAAAAAACCCTCTAACAATAACTCTTAAAGAAACTGATGAAGCGGGAATCCACCCCCTTCCATCAAAGAACATATGCAGTTGAAATTGATTGAATTGTGCATAATTAGGACCACACCTACTCTAGTATTTCTTCCTCATTGCTACATTTCCCTGATTTATCAACCCAGTCATGCCACGACCCCTAGGGTTGTACATAGACTATCACATATCCATGTCTACTTCTCAATAGCACCATTAAATAGATGCTCATAATACCAGTCTGCATTAAGCAGTCTATGACACATTCACTTGCTGCAACTCTCCTTCTGTTGCAACATACGTTCTCTTGCAACATGCCTCCTACTACAACATGCCTTCTTTTCAACACGCCTCTACTGCAACACACTTGCTACTGCAACATGCCTCTATTGCAACACACCTTCTACTACAACACATCTTTATTGCAGCATGCCTCTTTCCACACACGTCTTCCACTACAACACATCTCTTGTTGTAACGCGTCTCCTATTGCAACACATCTCTTATTTTGAAACACATTCTAGTACAACACGTCTTTGTTGTAACACACCTCTATTGCAACATGCTTCTTATTGCAACATGCCTCATTCTGCAACACATTTTTTGCTATAACACATCTTCTACTGTAAAATGAAACCCATGTTTGTATCATCCATTCCACAACATCTTCTATTCATAACCCTCTATGCTACCTTTAGTGAAACATCACCCTTCTAGTTGTGTCGCCCAATTGAATTAATGGTTAGCTTATAAACAAGGGAAAATCCTCATATACAGACCTCTCATATCTATGGGAGGAAAACACCTTTTTGTACTCAGACATAAATCTTTTCTGTTAGTCTCATGTCCAAACAAAAACTCTCCCTCGTGATCAGTATACATTGAGTTCTTCAACAATAATGTACCTTTCCACCTATGACCAAGGTTAGATCGCAACTCCAAATATCCTCATACATATACATGGAATCATTAGTCCAAGTGCACAATCTCTCCCAAACCCGCCAGTCAGATTTGAAATTCAAACCCTAATCATAATCTGAATCTGTAAAGAAAGAAAAAATTCTTAACCCTAAAGGAAACCACAATTCTTGACGTTGAAGGGGCAGGTAGGATGAATAATAAAAGAAATTAAAAAAACATCAACGAAGAATGGGACCACTCATGTAGTGTAACAGTAGCATATAATGGGATCTGAAGAACTTGGAAATTAAAACTTCAATGACATATTTGGTTATGTGAAAATATAATATCATTATAAATGTGTTCAGTATTTTTATAAATAATAATAATATTCTAATTTTAAGGTTATGAAAAAAATGGATGCACAGGGATTGATTGAGGTGTACATACCATACCTTCCTCTAGATTTGAACATATAACTTCTGAGAAGGAAACACATGTTTTTAACCATTAATCCCAAACATAATTGTAAATTGAAATGCTCCTCCAAGCTACCTCCTCAGACTGGTGACTAAATAAGTGCCTACTGATGTAAATGAATTTATTTATATATATTGTTTGGTTTAATGGTTACTATTTCGTTTGGTCATTTGTAACCTAGATATGAATATGATAGTTAACCTCCACTAACAAAGTGGTCTCCATATTCTATTGAAACAAATTCTATCATCATTTAAAATAAAACAATCTAGAAAATATATGTTGCTTAGTGGAAAATATATGTTGAACACGTACATACACCCATTACACACCCGTACATGCACCATCTGTTACAACTGCATAATTAAATTTCTTATTAAATTCTCCTACGTGCACTCATTCCAACCATGCTTTACATCTTCATAATTAAATTGTTTATTAAATTCCCACCACCGCCCCAACAATAAGATGTTGTTTTGAAGGACTAATCAAAATCCAAGAAACAAAATTGAATCCATTGCATTCAAGAGGGATACTAGGCAATCTCATTCAAATTGGAACTTTTGATCATTTCTAGATACTAGTTGTTGAATGTGAAAAATCCATGCTAGAAGCAACCCTAGAGGGGACAAATCAAGTGACAACAAAATTATCCATGCCAACAAATTTGGGGACAATTTGACAATTAATTCACTACCATTAGAGTGGGAGCTCAAAACGAACAAAGTTGAGGAAGCAACTTTTCCATAAGAAGGAGAATCCCAGGCATAAAAAAACCCTAATTGCATGGCTCAAATCTATGAAATACCCTAGCTTGAAATTTACCCATGCTACAACAATGAAAAAATGACATTGAAATGGTCAAGGTGTATTCACTACATAAATATTGTTGGGATGTTTGGAATTTCCTTTTATAAAGGCATTGCTATCCTTTTCTGCCAAGTTTTCAACCATTATCGGTGCGATTACAAAGGTTGCAATTATTTGTTGCCAAAGATGGAGATATTAAGGATGGTCATGTTTGAAATTAGGGTTTTACACATATTCAAAGAGTTAGGTTCAAAAATCAATGTCAACTCTAGGATCAAAATGTTTACTAAAGGGAGATATGATGGGGGTTTAAATATCTTCTTGGTGAAGCCTCAATATCTATACAAAATGGGAGCTAGGCTATGTTAGTCAATCATGAGGTCAAAAGAATAAGAGTTGCTAAGGGAAGTGGCATCATCCTTGTCATTATCTACAATGTCACATAGGTAGGAGGCCACCCATTATGAACATAATATTGATCATTCACTACTACATTTGGGGTTGAATTACGCCATTAAGTTGATGTTGGATAGACATTATAAATGTTGAAACCACTCTTTTTATGAAATCTTGATTTTTGGTAGTATTGGGAATTAATCTCATTATGATTCCATTTATATTTGGTGTTATTAACATCAATTTTTTGGCATTACTAATGTTGATATATTGACAATTTCCCAATAGAATGCAGTGAAAAAAAAGATAATCAACACAAATAATTAACCTTTTCCATAATGAATTTTCAAAATTTTAAAGTCAAAATTTTGATTTTTTTTATGATATGTAAAAACAATTACACAAAACTCACATAGAGCTTTCTAAATAATGTATCATGTAACTAAAACAAAATTTTCATGTGAACTTTATAACCCTGGAAAATCCTATCTTAATATGAATACCTAAACAATTAGACAAAACAAATTCATCTTGAAAAGAAAAGCTTACAATATTTTATAATATTACTTATCATATTTATATGCTACCAAATCAAATCATCATTTACCTTTAACATAATAATATATTCAAGAATTATCATATGATAAGTAAAACAATAAAAGTTACATAAATTAAACTACAAATCCATTATTTGTTAAAAAAATTTACACATACATTACATGCAAACTTCGTGCTTTGTTAAAAGCATTTTTATAAGCATGTTGCATGAAAACTCTTTAGACAAATTACCTAAGATATTCCATGAGTTTTCTAATGTAAAATCAAGTACATGTCAAGTGTGTCCTTTGGGATACCATAAACTAACTTAAAAACTCTCTCAAACAAAAACTAATGTAAAATCAAGTACATGTCAAGTGTGTCCTTTGGGATACCATAAACTAACTTAAAAACTCTCTCAAACAAAAACTATCATTTTCATTGCACAAATATTAAACATGAAACAACAAACAAGGGTGTCGGCCACCTTAAACCCTTTTAAAACCATTAAAAATATGTTGATAATAAAGTGAGAGAACTCCTAACATTACCGTAAAACTAGTGTAGAAATGGAGTAGATATTTACTTCATGAAAGATGATTTCGTAAAACTAATGTAAAAATAAAATAGATATTTTCTTCATGAAAAATGATTTTGTAATTTCCATAGATCACCATTATTCATGTGAGAATGGACATACAAATTTTACATAAATCATACTCATAACATATAAGCAAATCACTAGATAAACCCTCGGCAATAACTCTTAAAAAAAACCCAAA
>JASDQU011444189.1:31386-46929 GCA_032191745.1 Picea mariana
TGCATCTTTGTTTTGTTGATACCGTAAATGAATAAGTTCATTTCTCCTCTCACATGTTGTCAAAGAACGAGTTTGTTTCGTAATACGTTTACTTGTGCCTTCAGTAGACATTTCTACAAAAGGAAAAAATACTTCATGAATAACTTGGCATATATTGTGCCTTTAGTAAACATTTATACAATAGGAGAAAAGGAATAATGTTTAAACATAATTATGAAAAATAAACAAATGTCAATAGGAACTATATATACAATTGCAATTATAAAAAAGTGGGGGAAAATGGTGAAATCTTTATATCAATCCATATGACAATGATATGAAAGTGAAAATTATAATAATTGATAATGGAATATGAACATTTCTAAAACAAGTACAATATCAAATATAATCCGAATGGTGGAATATGAAAGTCAAAAATATGAAAATGTAGAAAGGAATATGAATATTTGTAGGACAAGTACAACATGTTTGATAATATTATCTATTCTTTATTATAAGGAAAATTAGACTAAGCCAACAAATCTATTCCCAATGGTGGAATGTCATCAACAAAATCCATGTTTGGAAGTAGTGGGAAAACATTTCCATTTTCAATCAGATCATTGCACTAGTCTTGAAATGGAAATATCAAACCATAGTTTTGTAACATGGATACATTTGTGATATTTGTTGGGACAAAGTAGCCGGTCATCAAATCATAGAACATGAGTGGAACTTCATTGTTATTACACATCAACACTATCCCGTCCATTGTTCGAAATGGAAGATATCGACGGCATTTTATAGTTATGGTTGTTGAAAGGTGTTGCAACAAATTCCATTTGAATCCCCGGTCATCCTCAAAAGACTCCAAACTTCGTTCAATAGATGGTTGACCAAATATAAAATTATCCACTTCTTCAATAGACCAAACAGAGGTGGAACCATCATTGATGAGGCATATAAGTTGGTTATTGAATAATGACAACAACATACGTCGTATGTCTGTGATTGGAACAAAAGAAAAACCCCACTAATTATTTAAAACATCCATCCAATATATAGTGTACCCATAGTGAGGGTAGTCTTCATAATCTTTGTCCAAATACAACCAATAAATTTTACTTTTATAGACCACTGCCTCTTTTGGAGGTGTAGTGCCACCATAAGGAATGTTTGTACTCCTCCACACCCTATCAAGGCTACTACAAATGAAATACTTTGATTTCATGTTTCTGAAATATGTTTCAAAACAACCCATTCATATTTTCTAGCACTGACATTTTCCAAGAGTGTAAAGAAACCCCAGTCTCCAACCCATATAGAACCTATGTTTTTGAATGACTTCATAAATGGATTCATCACAAAATAATTCTTTGTAAGGGAGCATCCTGTTGGTAAAGATAACAAAATCATTGATTGAACTGTGCATTCAATTGTGTAGATGGAATATATAAATGGCACATGAAAATGAAAAATGGGACCAGTTTGATGAAGGTATCCTCCTAGGAAGTAAGCTTTCTCACCATAGAGAAAAGGAATTAGAAAGCCAAATTCATTGCAGGAAAGTGGATGGCAATGCACGAGGAATGAAGGGGTTTGTAGAATAGCATTCCAGTTTTTACAAAAGGTTCTAAATCTTGTCAACACTGAAAAAGGGAGGCAATAAAATATCAGCTCCAAAATCTGGAATGGAAAACAACTCCATATGGTTGGATCCATAACGATGTGAAGGAGTGTCCTAGAACTGAAAAAAATGAGTAAAGTGAATAAAACTATTACAAAACGAAATCTAAAACAAAAACCGTGTAAAATAAATCAAATAACCATTCTAATAAACATCCATTGAAATGAAGATGAGGGATTAACACCCAAAAAATATGCATAGATACTGCCAAAGGAAGATGACCGCTAAACATTTTTTTCTAGGCATTGTTATATTTATCATATTTACAGTGAACATATATAGAATAATAATCCAAGCATTAATTTTCTTCCAATTCATTCACTATTAGGGTAATCTAAAAGTCTAAAATGTAAGAATGTAATGAGAAACTTAAATTTCCATTTATCATGTCAAAGATGTAAGACTCTAATGCAAAGACCCTCTAGTTCAAACTTTTACATGCTTACATGATATATAATGATAAACATGCATTGCAATTATGATAAAGATTCATTCAATTATGATTAATAATGATAAACATTAATTGCAATTATGATTAATAATGATAAAAAAAACATTGCAATTATGATATAAAAAAAAATCAATTGATGGATATGAACATAATTGTCCAAAGGATTTCACCACTCACAATTATGTGGCCTTAATTATAACATAAACCATTAATTATAACATAAACCCTAATTAAATTTTATAAATGAAAATAGGTATTCACTGCTCACTAGGTTGCATTCATTGTTAGCTACATGCATAGATTCACTCTGTCAAGTTCTGAGTGTGTAATATAATTTAGGAGGATAGTTTGAGTTTTCTTTCATTGGTTCAGGATCGATTCACACAACTAGACCTTTGAATATAAAAATGGCACCATCGATTAATTTAATGATTGAACAATTGAAATTTGGATAAATCTTTAACTAATGTAGCTACGAGAAGATGGACAAGGCATATGTTGTAAAATATGCAATTACATATATAAACCATTTATTGCATATTACATACTATTGTGCACATAGTTTATTACATATAATCTGTATTAAATTTAACAAGATACATGATGAAAACTGAGTGCAATGCATGCGTGTCATGCTTGGAATTGGGAAATGTTGTCATAATAACCATGTCCCTAAACAACCAAACATCCATAAGACGGGCTAGAATGCACGGGCTAGAATGCACCCACAACAAAGTATGAAGAAAAATACTCTTACAAAATATCATTCCTACTATTGTGCACATAGTTTATTACATATAATCTGTATTAAATTTAACAAGATACATGATGAAAACTGAGTGCAATGCATGTGTGTCATGCTTGGAATTGGGAAATGTTGTCATAATAACCATGTCCCTAAACAACCAAACATCCATAAGACGGGCTAGAATGCACGGGCTAGAATGCACCCACAACAAAGTATGAAGAAAAATACTCTTACAAAATATCATTCCTACTATTGTGCACATAGTTTATTACATATAATCTGTATTAAATTTAACAAGATACATGATGAAAACTGAGTGCAATGCATGCGTGTCATGCTTGGAATTGGGAAATGTTGTCATAATAACCATGTCCCTAAACAACCAAACATCCATAAGACGGGCTAGAATGCACGGGCTAGAATGCACCCACAACAAAGTATGAAGAAAAATACTCTTACAAAATATCATTCCTACTAACATTTCTATATATTTAGAGAGGAGATAGAAAATATCATTCCTACTAACATTTGTAATTATAAGATCCTTGAACATTCAAATTCAATGCTTAAAGAATGTAAGTAAATTACTAAATTTAAGAATAATAAAACATCCATAAGGCAGGCTAGAATTCACCTACATCAAAGCATGAAGAAAAATACTCTTACAAAATATCATTCCTACTTATTTGTATATAGTTAGAGAGGAGATAGAAAATATCTTCCCTACTAACATTTGTAATTATAGGATCCTTGAACATGCAAATTCAATGCTTAAAGAATGTAAGTAAATTACCAAATTTAAGATTAATAAAGAAGTGTCATTCATAGAGAGGGAAGAAAGGGAGATATCCTTTAAATAAACTAAAGATAATTTATAATAGAGATATTCCTTGCATATGTAATTGATGATCTACATGCACTTTCTTACATCACCTTTCTATATCAATGACCATTTCATGAAATTTGGTACTATGACTTAGAATCTAGATTTCAAAAGCATGGATCTCTTTTTTTAATTGTGAGTATTGATTTTTTCAAAGTGTAAAATTGGATTGCAAAAGTGAGAATGTGGGTATTGTCAAAAGTATGAATTTGGTCCAAAAGTGTGAATTTTGATTATGAAGAGTCAGTTTCAACTCTAGAAGTGTCAATTTCAAGTCTGAAAGTGTGAATTTCAATTCTAAAATCATGAATTTTGATTACAACATTGTCAATATCGAATTGCCAAAAAGTATGTTTGGATTTCAATATTATAAATTTATATTATGATGCGCATATATCAAATTCCAATATTAATGTACAATATCTTATCTATGAATGTGAATGTGTGTCACTATGACATATATCACTAATATATCAAGATTAAAGATGAGAAGAATAGAAATCCAAAAGTGAAAAATATATGACAACTGAGTGTGTCAAGCATTGTTGAAGTATCACAGCTGAGTGCGATGCATCTTGTTCACAAGCTATTGAGTGTGATGCACCCTATTCACAACTAAGTGCGATGCATCTTGTTCACAAGCTACTGAGTCCTCCTTTTCGAGACACCATGAACATCAATGCTTTGGCTCGCCAAATTCTTATAAATGGTGGAGGCATTCTTGAAAGAACAATATTTCCTGGAAAGTATAGCATGGAGATGTATGTGGTAGCATACAAGGACTAGAGGTTTGACGAACAAGGGTTTCCTACAGACCTCCTTAAAAGGTAATCATAATCAATACCGACTAAAATCTTAGCTCGATTTGTGTGTCATCCAACCCTAAAACGAGCATGGAGATGTCTGCGGTAGCGTACAAGAACTGGAGGTTTGTCATACAAGGGTTGCCTGCAGACCTCCTTAAAAGGTAATCATAATCAATACTGACTAAAATCTGAGCTCAATTTGTGTGTCATTCAACCCTAAAACCCTATTTCCTCTGCGACCCATGAAATTAACTAAGAAAAACTGGGACATGATTAATGTACATTTCACCCTATCATGTCCAAACACATTACGGTATGTTTTCGTGTCCATCAATTTAATGACGAGGGTTACATGTGCGGAATTACGACGACAATTGTTACTGAAGGTAGAACCTATTGAAGATTGAGTCGAATTTCTAACTTTACAAAGATGACGGGTTGGATTTTTTCCACTGATAGGTTGGGTTTTTGAATATAAAAATGGTTGAGAATCGATATTGTAGATTGTGGGTCATGGATGTGAGAGTTTGTGAGTCATGCTGTAAAATATGTCAATCAAGATGGAAATGCGAAAATAAACCCTATTTCCTATTTCCTGGAAAGTATAGCATGGAAAATCGTATTCACACAGCTAGATCTTTGAATATAAACATAGTCTAAATATTATATTATTGTGCATGTGTGCAGGTCTGATTTTATGAGTACATACATATTCCCCAAAAGGCTGTGGAGTTTGATAATCAAATGCTCCTCTTCAGGACTGATCTTGTCGCATTTGAGATCAGGCTGAAGATAGTTAAGACACTTTATCCTGAGACCTGCACAATATATACATTATGAATTGATGTGTGTGCTTTTCGTAAGTGGTCATGATATTACATAATAAACACCCATGACACAGAAAACAGTGAAAATTTCCCTTGCAGATGTTAACCAATTACAGATGTATGTATTCAAAGAGGTTTATTCTTACATATTGACTTCTTTGGCCATAAAGTTCCAGTGCCCATCCTCGTGTAAACAATAATAGTTCATTTTGCGTGCATGTAGTTGTCTCTAAATTTAAAAAACTATAAATTGGCAAATGACTCACAGAGTGTGTGGTGGTTCAAGTCATGGCATCAGAGGGTAGTTCAAGGTCGTGGAAACAGAGGGTGGCAATGCATGCAAGTCGTGGCATCAGAGACGAATGAATTCCCCCAACATCAATACGTGTGTAGTGATTCTTAATGATATAAAAGTGGCATGCATAGATATTAATCCTCTTTAATCATTTAAAATTATATATCCTTACACTAATTTTTTAATGTGATTAGGTAAATGTAAAAAAGTAAACATGTTAGCTGATGCCTTCATAAATGCAAGGAAGTTATGAACAATAAATCTAACTCATTGATTTTGGAGGACGACTAAGAATATGCCAGCATCTTCATTGCGTAATTAGGATTTAAGGTTAAAATATCATTAATTGTGCCCATTGCTAATATGTGTATGCCTATCAGCATAATTAAACTTTTTATGGTTAATTTAAGCTTAATTTAAGATGATATATGATCTTATTGAAGTCCGGGGAGAAACTAAACCATATATTAATTATATATATTAATTTAAGATTTTTATTATGGTTAATCATTAATTTAAACATTACATATTTTCTTTCTAATTGTTTATTTCTAGTTTCTTTATATATATATATATATATATATATATAAATTAAAGGAAACATGTTAAAAAATTTAGTATGATTGTGATAAGTATTAGCCTGAGACTACCAAATGATAAAAAAATAATATGGGTTAGCCTGTCAACTATATTTAATGACGATCATTGGTCAATATGGTGAATGGTTAATGTGTAGAGGAAATTTTGAGGTTTGGCACACCATGGATGTTTATCATGGCTCAATCCATAAGCCAGGGTCAAAATTAAGAGTTTTAGTCCATAACATTTTCTTTAAGGGTTCATGGGATATGTGCAAGGATTATAGCCATCAGATAATCCCTACACAGGGAATATTTGGCTTGCAAACAACATATGGAGTCTATTTTTAAATTTCAAACACTAGCGATGATTATTAGGTCCCAAGCAATGGCTTCATACAAAATCTAGGGCCTAAGGCCATCATACATGTTGTAAATAGGGTATTTTTGGCATATGATATGGATATGGTGGCGATGGTTTGAGGTTAAGAGAGAGGGATCTAGGCCATAACATATGTTATGAATAGGGAATATTTAACATCCAAGTGGTATATGGTTCCCATTTCAAGGTTTTTCACTCTAAGGATGGCTCTTTATCACCCAAGCCATGGTCGAACGTGAGAGTATTAGGCCATAACATTTGTTTATGGGTATGATGATCCATGTGTTAGGCCTTAGAATATTTAACCTGTGAGTGAGATATAGTCATCATTTCAAGTATTTTCGCAAGATGGATGTTTAGGTCCTACTCCATGGTCCACAATAAAAACTAGTTTCTTAAGCCATAACATTTTCTTTTTGGTCTCAACATGGGTCATATGTAATGCCTCAAGTATCTCAGTGGGTTATCTCAAGTGGTTGAGTGTTGTGGTTAATACAAACGAGGTCTTGGGGTCAAATCCATGACCAACTATTATTTCTCTTGTTGATATTGTTGAGCCTCACTAGATGTCCTCATCGGGTTAGGCCCATAATCAGGGTAATTATTTACCTATTTACCATCCAAAAAATGTGGGGAAGTACTCAAGGGTTTCCTGCGATTTCTTCCATCAAGATATAAAAAAAAAAAAAATATAATGCCTCAAGTCATCACATAATCTCTACATAGCTAATATTTGTCTTACAAGTGGGACATAGTGTCCATATTGATATTTTCAACACCAAGGATGGTTCTTAATGTCAAGGACATGATGGGGTCAAAATACATGGTCAAAGTCCATACCAATTACCATTAGCAATCATAGGCCATGTATGTTTCCCCGTAGAATAAAAGATGCCCTACATAGGAAATTCTACCCAATTATCTCTAATTATCCAAAATTTCCCCATTAGCTCAATTTTCCCTTACAATTTCCCTAATTAACCTCAATAAGTGTGCAAATTATCCCAATTAACCCAAATTCCTCTAACTAGTACAATTTACCCCAATTTTTACCAATTTCTCTAATTTCCCCAATTAGAATAATTTTCCCAATTGACCAATTAGTCTATTTTGCCTAGATAACACCAATTATCCCTAATTATCTCCAATTTCCAAATTATCCTCAATTTCTCGATTGGCCCCACTTGTACTAATTTCCACAATCTCCCTTGAAAGCCAAATTACCCCAATTGTTATCACCATAACAATTCGGTATGGACTACAAATTTCAGATTTAGCAGAGGGCTAAAGTAGTGTAGAGATACGGCGTGATTTGGAGGACCGAGCTATATCTGGCGACGTATGGAAAAATATAGCGAAGGTGTGAAGGGTAAGACTTGGTGAACCATCAATCTTGAAAGCGGCCCGGATCAACGACCAAGGCGCATATCGGGGATTGAAGTAGCATGAAGATTAAGAAGTCGAGGGCGTGCCAGGGAAAACCGTCATGGTNTTTAATCGATGGATGCATGGTGACACCAGAGGTACATTGGGGCGAAAAGAGGTCTACTCAAAACTGACTTTTCCAACCCCCGATATCAGAAGTTGATGGAATTATCACCTGCTAATCTGCATTTTATTTTCCCAAAGCAGCTTGTCCTTGTGTTATCTTTCCACTTAGATTTTAAGACTTTTTAACCAGCTCCGTCAAGTTCCCATCACCTAAATTCTTCACCCAATGGATCATCCAAAACGATCATGTAATCCATGAGTCAAAAATTGGCAAATATCCCAAGCCTATACCTAGCCTTAATTCTTATCTAAATCCCTTAGTTCCATCACTTCATTCATTTTTACCCTTATATTCATATTCCCTTTGAAAATAAAAAATATTCATTTTATTAAGCACCCTAATCCTATCCACAAAGTCATGTGTTAAGCCTCATATGCCCAAAGTCCTTTGAAAATAGAAAAAAGGGGTTTATTATTATTAATATAAATATTTTTATATTAAAATATTTATATTAATATTTAATCCAATATTTAATTTATGGAATCACATCAAATCATATCATGGGCACGAATATCAATTTATGATGCGGAAAAGTCAAAGGTTGGATGGAGGGCACAAATACATATCGGGGATTGAAATAGAGAGGAGGTTAATTATGTGAAGGATGGTCGGGAAAAACTACCGTGGTTTATTTGGTGGACACGTGTTTTTAAATGGAGCACATCAGAGGTAAAAGAAGTTTGGATTAAACCACTCCAGCCAAATCTTGATGTAACAAATGCACCATTTATCATATGTTTAATGTGCTACATTTTTTCAGGAGTGCATTTCAGCCACAAATATGGAATTTCTAATAAATGAAATTCCTCCTCACGGTGAAAAGGTTTTACGGAGGTAAGATTTAAGTTTTACAAATTAAAGACATTAATGCTTATATCCATGCAAAATATTTAAATGGGAAGATGCACGTGAAGACTTGGATAATTCTTTATCCAAAGATTTACAGGAGTAAAAGAAGAAGATAAAAGGTATTTTACCAAAGACGGTAAACTAGGAAAAAGCACACAGTAAATGTTTTTTCACAGTGAAATGGTAAATTGGAAAAACATCACACAGTAAATGTTTTTTACAGGGAAATGGTAACAGTAAATGTTTTTTACAATGAAATGGTGAATTGGGCAAACAAGACATGGTTTTAAAAACCACAGGCATGAATTAAATTATGGAAATTTAATTCTACAGGATAGAAAAATATTTGGGAATTATTTTTATTTCAAATATATTATTCCCAAATATTTAATGAGAATATGGATAAATGGGATTAAATTTGAAAGAGTATAAGTGACATTTCAAAGAGAATGTGGAAGAGGAAGGAGTTGGAGCATCAAAGGAATCTGCAGGGATCATGAAACGTTTTTTTTCTAAAAACTGTCATTTGTAATCATTGTAGAAGATGAACCATTTCATTTCAATTATTGTAATCAGTTGCACACTCGAGAAGCTCAAATTGTATAAGTATTAGAGGTTCTGAGTGTATTAATGATGGGTAGAAGTGCAAGGGTACAATTCTGGTGGTTCTGGACTATATTGTAATTTTTGTGGGACTGAATTGAATAGATATGCAGAAGCATTTTGAACTGTCTATGAAAAGATTCTAATGGCTATGATATGAGTTTTGTCTTCCTTCATTGTTTGTATTTCCTGTGTTCTTTAATTCCATTTACATTTTCGTCTGTTTAAATTGGATAGTTAAAATCCTAGAATTCATCCCTTGATGCTCTCGGCTGAAACAATTTAAACTGTGTGTATTTCTTCCTAACTAATTCAAAACTCATTTTATTAATGCTCTGATGCAGTTACTTGTTTTCCCCCTTTCCTCTTACACTCTGCAAATATTAATTACAGCTCAAATTCATTACCTCATTTAGCCTTTATCCTTTGGATATTTCTACCTGTTTATCATTGTTTTCATTCATTTTAAAAAAATTTGACTCCATAGCCCTGTGTGTTCCTCCCATTCATTGCTAATAACTTTATTAAAAACCCCCAAAACAAACCAAATCTAGCCACCAATTTCCAGAGAAACATCAAGTGACACAAGAGATCCCTCTATGAGTTGATCAGGCTAGTGCTTCATCTCTAAAGTAGGTTCAAACAGTTACCTCTGTCGTTTGTCTATTCAGTCGGGCAAAATTTACAGAGTGCTAACATTTTGGTGCCGTTGTCGGGGATGAAATTGAAAAAATTTCCCTGTGAAAGAACGATGTGGTTGATTTCTAAGGTCTGAGAGAAGCAGACACTTAGGCACATATTGGCTATATTCTTGCTCTGGAGACTCCACACATCAAAAAATCAGTTTGAAGGTGATTCCATTAGTAGAAGAATCCAGAAATTTGAACTTTCACTGGTGACTCCACTCTCAATGCAGAGTCCAGCTTCCAAAACATCATTGGTGACTCCACTGTCCAAATATGAGTTCAATATCTGCAAGGTATGCTCCAATGAATCGATCTCATATTCCTGACTTTCCAAATCGTATTCCTCACATAAATTGGCAAAAATATTTGCCTAAATTTGAAGATGGGAAAGGAAATGATGTTGCCTTGCACTTGATTAGATTTCGCATACACATATGTAAGTTGGGGGTTGAATTTCATGAGGATTGTTTGATGAAAATGTTTATGGCTACTTTAGAGGGGAGAGCAAGATTATGGTATGAAGGTTTAAAACTAGGGAGCTTATACTCTCTTAAAGATTTCCATATAGCATTCTTTAAGCATTATGGAGAATTTAATTTTTCATCCTTGGTGTTTGAAGATTGTTGTGAATTTTGTAAACATTTCATTAAGTACCTTGAAATTGTTTTTGGTGATGAAGAGTGTATGAATGATGAAATCATAGAATCCCTTTATGAATATTCATCCCAACAACAAATAGTAACCCCTCCTTTGGTTGAAGATGAAGCTGATCAAGAAATTGTTGCTGAAATTCATTTTCCTTCCCCTAAACTTGATGAAGATATTCAGCAAGATTTTCAGTGAGACAAAGTGTTTCAAGGTTGTCTTTCTCCCCCTATGAATGATATGGTTGTTCAAATTCTAAGTGGCCTAGACATGGATGAAGATTTTGAAACTGCATCTATGGAAACTTCTAGCAATGAACAAACAAATGACATAGAGCTTCAGAAAAGAAACAAAACAACATATGTCATTTTTCAATCAAAAATACAGAAAGATAATGAAGAGGCAGTGGTTTTATTTGATTCATTTGAAAATCATGGTTTTGAAAATGCATCCATGGGAACTCTAGAATGTGAAATAGTGCATGTTGTTAGCTTTTCACATTTGCAATAAGATTATGAGAAGGAACTTATTTTCATTCATTCATTTGAAAGTCAAAATGACAATCCTCAATCAAATTTCCAGAAGTTTAATGAAACCAAATCAGAATTGTTTGATGAACAAGAGGATGCACATAATATGGCTATCACATTTGAAGATGTTCAAGAATGTATGAATGTTTTTGTTGACATGCATGGGAAAGTAGACAAACCTATTACTGCCATTTCATTTGAAAATGTTCTCAAAACAGAAAAAATAGAGCAAGAACAACAAACACTTATGAAATTGGCTTGTCCTTCTATTTTTGCTCATCAAGAAGAAATGAATTTTCATGGTTTTCAAGATCTCGTGGCCATCATATTACAATATTCAGTGAAGGAGGAATTTGTTTCATTCATAAGCATAGATTTTGGATTCAATTTTTTCTTCCAGCTGCCATCTTTTACATTTGTCTGCCAGCTTAAGAAAAATGTGAGCAGAGGAGAATCAGGAAGTCAATTGCTTGATTGGATACATTGGCACTTTAGCATCACTTGATTGTGTATTCATTTCATCATTTTTAGAGTAGGTAGGAGTGTGTGAATAATCTTGTTGGTCAAGCATTTTTCAGTTTAGATTTCCAGTATTGTGTACAGTCAGTTTTTAGCAGTGTATTCAGTGTTTAGTATCCAGTTAAGAGCAGTGTGGAGAATTTGGTTTTCAGCAAACATTGGTGATAGGTCGGAGCAGGGTACACACACATGTTTTGGGAGCATCCTAATGGATGAGGCACCGAGTCTACAATTTCTTTGCTACCTCACTGGGAGGATAGCATCCCCAATAGGAGCCTATGTTATCACCATAACAATTTGGTATGGACTACAAATTTTAGATTTAGAAGAGGGATAAAGTAGTGTAGAGATACGACAGGATTTGGAGGACCAGGCTATATCTGGTGGCATATGGACAAATATATCGAAGGTGTGAAGGGTAAGACTCAGTGAACCGTTGATCTTGAAAGTGGCCTGGATCAACGGCCAAGGCGCATATCAGAGATTGAAGTTGCCGAAGATTAAGCAGGCGAGGGCGGACTGGGGAAAACCATCATGGTTTTATCAGCAGACGCGTGGCGACACTAGAGGTACATCGGGGCAAAAAGAGGTCTACTCAAAACCGATTTTTCCAACCCCCGATATCGGAAGTTGATGGAATTATCACCTGCTAATCTACATTTTATTTTCCCAAAGCAGCTTGTCCTTGTGTTATCTTTCCACTCAACTTTTAATACTTTTTCACCAGCTTCGTCAAGTTCCCATCACCTAAATCCTTCACCTAATGGATCATCCAAAACGGTCATGTACTCCATGAGTCAAAAATTGGCAAATATCCCAAGCCTATACCTAGCCTTAATTATTATCTAAATCCCTTAGTTCCATCACTTCAGTCATTTTTACCCTTATATTCATATTCCCGTTGAAAATAAAAAATATTCCTTTTATTAAGCACCCTAATCCTATCCACAAAGTCATGTGTTAAGCCTCATATGCCCAAAGTTCTTAGAAAATAGAAAAAAGTGGTTTATTATTATTAATATAAATATTTTTATATTAAAATATTTATATTAATATTTAATCCAATATTTAATTTATGGAATCACATCAAATCATATCATGGGCACGAATCTCAATTTATAATGTGGAAAATTCAAAGGTTGGATGGATGGTGCACATACATATCGGGGATTGAAATAGAGAGGAGGTTAATTATGTGAAGGCGGGCCGGGAAAAACTATTGTGGTTTATTTGGTGGACACGTGTTTTTACATGGAGCACATCGGAGGTAAAAGCAGTTTTGATTAAACCACTCCAGCCAAAGCTTGATGTAACAAATGCACCATTTATCATATGTTTAATGTGAGACATTTTTCCAGGAGTGCATTTCAACAACAAATATGGAATTTCTAATAAATGAAACTCCTCCTCATGGTGAAAAGGTTCTATGCAGGTAAGATTTAAGTTTTACAGATTAAAGACATTAATTCTTATTTCCATGCAAAAGATTTAAATAGGAAGATGCACGTGAAGACTTGGATAATTCTTTATCCAAAGATTTACAGGAGTAAAAGAAGAAGATAAAAGGTATTTTACCAAATACGGTAAACTGGGAAAAAGCACACAGTAAATGTTTTTTCACAGTGAAATGGTAAATTGGAAAAACATTACACAGTAAATGTTTTTTTACAAGGAAATGGTAATAGTAAATGTTTTTTACAGGGAAATGGTAACAGTAAATGTTTTTTACAATGAAATGGTGAATTGGGCAAACAAGACATGGTTTTAAAAACCAAGGGCATGAATTAAATTATGGAAATTTAATTCTACAGGATAGAAAAATATTTGGGAATTATTTTTAATTCAAATATATTATTCCCAAATATTTAATGAGAATATGGATAAATGGGATTAAATTTGAAAGAGTATAAGTGACATTTCAAAGAGAACGTGGCAGAGGAAGGAGCTGGAGGGTCAGAGGAATCTGTAGGGAACATGAAACGCTTTTTCTGAAAACTGTCATTTGTAATCATTGTAGAAGCTGAACAATTTCATTTCAGTTATTGTAATCAATTGCACACTCAAGGAGCTCAAATTGTATAAGTATTAGAGGTTCTAAGTGTATTAATGATGTGAAAAAGTGCAAGGGCACAATTCTGGTGGTTTTGGACTCTATTGTAATTTTTGTGGGATGGAATTGAATACATATATAGAAGCATTTTGAACTGTCTCTGAAAATATTCTAATGGCTATGATATGAGTTTTGTCTTCCTTCATTGTTTGTATTTCCTATGCTCTTTAATTCGATTTACATTTTTGTTTGTTTAAATTGGATAGCTAAAAGCCCAGAATTCATCCCTTGATGCTCTCGGCTGAAACAATTTAAACTATGTGTATTTCTTCCTAACTAATTTAGAAATCATTTTATTAATGCTCTAATGCAGTTACTTGTTTTTCCCCTTTCCTCTTACACTCTGCAAATATTATTTACAACTCAGATGCATTGCCTCATTTAGCCTTTATCCTCTGGAGAGTTCTACCTACTAATCATTGTTTTCATTCATTTTCAGAAATTTTGACTCCATATCCCTGTGTGTTCCTCCCCTTCATTGCCAAGAACTTTATTAAAAACCCCCAAAACAAACCAAATCTAGCCACCAATTTCCAAAGAAACATCAAGTGACATGAGAGAGCCCTCTCTGTGTTGAGCAAGCTAGTGCTTCAGCTCTAAAGTAGGTTGAAACAGATACCTCTGTCATTTGTCTATTCAATCAGACAAAATTTATAGAGTTCTAACACAACACCAAGGATGGTTCTTAATGTCAAGGACATGATGGGGTCAAAATACATGGTCAAATTCCATACCAATTACCATTAGCAATCATAGGCCATGTATGTTTCCTCGTAAAATAACACATGCCCTACATAGGAAATTCTACCCAATTATCTCTAATTATCCAAATTTTCCCCATTAGCTCAATTTTCCCTTACAATTTCCCTAATTAACGTCAATAAGTGTGCAAATTATCCCAATTAACCCAAGTTCCTCCAACTAGTACAATTTACCCCAATTTTTACCAATTTCTCTAATTTCGCCAATTAGAATAATTTTCCCAATTGACCAATTTGTCTATTTTTCCTAGATAACACCAATTATCCCTAATTAGCTCAAATTTCCCAATTATCCTCAATTTCTCGATTATCCCCACTTGTACTAATTTCCACAATCTCCCTTGATAACCAAATTACCCCACTTGCTCAATGACCACATTTTTCCTCAACCACCCCAAGTAGCTTAGTTTTCCCCTACTACCCCAACTAGCCCAATTACCCATTTTCCCCAATTTCACACTTAGTCTCAATTTCCCTAGTTTCCTAATTAACCCTAATTTGCCTAATTTTCCTAATTAAACACACTTTCCCCAATTAATTATAATTTTCTCAATTTTCCCCAATTAGCCTTGATTACCTTAATTTCCTATTTAGATCTAATTAACCCCAATTGCCCATTTTTCTATGCTTTCCCATTAAACCAAATTTTCCC
>JASDQU011444190.1:0-11887 GCA_032191745.1 Picea mariana
TAACACAAACTAGAAAGAAACAGGCCAAGCATGTCATATTAATGAGAATAACGATAGCAGTACTTACAATCGTTGATGCGAATGTGACAGCTTCGTCAGGGCCTCTTCGTCTACCCTTGCTTGAAAGATCCACAATCTGGATGGCAGCAGCTGCACTGATGATTCTTCTCTAGATGACTGCAAATTTCCTCCAAGATCATAAGTTTCACATACAGATTTCTTCCCCCTCTCTTCACCATTAGAGCTTGCTTATATAGGTTGGGAAGAGGTTAACCACTCAAGCCATGTTTAGAACTAGTTAAGAACCTCTTCCTTGGTTTGAGAGATCTTTGACAAAACCAAGAATTCGAGCTTAACAACCTCCTAAACTCGAATGATTCGGCCCTTATTTTCCTCATCGGGCTTAACAGTTCACCCAGAATAGGGGGCGCTCTTCGAAAAGGGCCACAGAGCGTTATAACGCTCCCAGAAAGGTTCCTGGAAGCGCCGGCGCTTCAAATTTGGATAGCGCTTCAGCAAAGGGGTGGAAAAGCGTTATAACGCCTCTCAGCCATGGTGCAAGGGCGCCAGCGCTCCTCAGGTAGTGTTAGAGGAGTGTTCCCCTTCCAAAACCTCATTTATGAAGCTTTCAACAGTGTCAAGAGATGTTTGACTTCAGCAGACCAACTTTCTTCCTTCAAACTGAGCAAATGAGGTGTCTCAAGTGTCTCTGTGATGTCTTTATTAAGGTGACACGATCCGACAGTATTTACGACACTCTTATAACCAACTTATGACCTTTGCGACAAGTTGTATAGGAGTTGCGACACTTGCAACAAGCGAGAGGTATGTGCGACACTTATCCAGTTGAGTGATTTGGATGTGTAACAGAAAATGCAAAGGATATTCTGGTCCTGGAAACAGATGTTCTTGGCAGCCCTGCTTATGATGAAGAAGTGACGTCAGATACTAACCAAGAACAAACAACTTTTGACCGATATCGCAGCGAAGACGACGAAGAGCAGAGCTCTTCCATGGTTTATGTTTATAGTGATTGTGAAACTGATCCTAGGGAGAGCCATGAAGGAGAAAAGGAGGAGCCACATCTCTCGGCTATCTTGGCTCAGAATTTTCCCCCTTTCAATTTCTTAGCCATATTTGGTTATCCACATCCAGTGTTGGCTATAAACAAATGGGATGAATGTCTTCCGAAATTCAAAGGAAGCAAGCATGACCATCCTAGTGAGCACTTATTAAAATTTCATGTATGCATGCTTGAACATGGCTTCTTTCATGAGGATGTCTGGATCAAGATGTTCACTTTTTATTTAGAAGAATATTCTCTTGGATGGTGTCTATCTCTCCCTTCTGCTAGTATCCATTCTTTGAAGGATTTTCATGATGATTTTAATTCGTATTACGGGAAGATTTACCCGACTCATCTTATTTTTGATGACTATTGTAAGAGGTTTGCACTCCACATTCTGCAGTTGATAGAGTGTTCCTCATGTGATGAGTCCGGTGAACATCTGATTGAGAGAGAAATCAAGGATGAAAGTGAGTATTTTGCAAATACAGATGAAAATGTTTCTCTCTCTATTTCCTAAGAAGAAGTCCTTCTATATATGTTTGATGATAGCATTGATGATGGCGTAACTATGGAGGCATTATTCCCCCCCCCCTAGTTCACCTGTTGTCTCAGATTTAAAATAAGAAATGGTTGAAGAAAAGAATCAAGATATTTCACTTTTCTCTTTGAGAGATAAAAGACTTATGCGCTCACCTACCCCTAAAGAGTATTCAGAAGAAGAATGCATAGGTTGCCAATCTTGTTATGAAAGCGAAATCTCCTACCAAGAGTAGCATGATAGAGAGAAAGAGGCATCATTGGATACACATGAAGAGACTTCTTTCTCTCAGCTAGCAGATGTTTTCAGAGCAAAGAAAGAAGAAAAGGGACAACAAAAGGGGTGGTTTATCACATGTCCAGAGCCTGTAAGTGAGCAACCATCATCCAAGGTTAGTCAAACTGCATCAAACTCTCATCCACCTATGCCTACCAGAGATATTCAGCCATGCGTGAGAAGCTGTGTGACAGAGCTGGCTGCTTGTTATAAATTTTCCAAATTTTTCCACTTGGCCTATGAGCCTGTGAAGGAATACATGGAGTTGTATTTGCTTCATGTTTTGAAGCCGCTCAGCTTTATACTAACCTCATCATTAGGAGGAAAGATGAAGGATGTAACCACTCTGCTGTCATGGTTGCATCATCTGTTACTAATCACAAACATAGTGAAGGAGCTTCCAGTCAGGAAGTTACTTGAATGGCTATGGTGGAAGTTTGCTTTCACCTAGCACTATGTAAAAAATAAGTTAGTATAGGAATGTATATAAATAAGCTCCTTCGGAGCCCATGTATTTTTCTTTCATTTTTAGGATAGTGTGCTTATCGGGCTTTAATCCTCAATAGGATGTTTTTTGAGCATGACTCCATATCCCAATGCAGAAGGCAACTGGAACTACTTGTTTTTGGCAGCTCGCAGGGAGCATGCCATCCCATGTGGAGCCAAATGTTATCACATATAGTATTCAAGGGAAAATGGTTGTCCAAGTTCGTGGCCTACAAAGGAAGCATCTGAGCACATCATGCAGAGTAGCTCATTTCGGGCTTTAAATACAAACAGACCAGTTGAGTTTTGTCAATGGTGGAGATTCCAGGAGAGTTCCATATTAACGGCCCTCGAAGAGAGGCCAAAGCCTGAAGTCCTGAAGCAGATCTCGGTAGTCGATTCGAAAAGGGAAGATCTGATCCATTGATCTAAAGAGTAAATATTTGAGCTATTGATCATAAATCCTCGCCCAAGATCACAATATTGACGACCACATTCCATTGCAGGGATGCGATGTTCTCAAGCGATAATTTTCTTGAGCGGTCCTGCAATTGAATCCGTGGTTTGGAAAAAGTAATAAGTGGAAAAAGGTGGTGGATTGCGGGCCCAAAAGAGGTTTGAACCCAGACCACCTTTGAGCGACCCTGAAATCATGAGCAAAGGCAGTTAATGAAGTGAGGCAGTAGTTGAGACCTCGTCTCACCCCATAAATGGAAATCCAGAAAGGACTGGCAAAGGATAGTTTACATCTGACAGGGGAAGGCATGCTTAGAGGAGACTGCATGCGCAATCTGACTGAGAAGACACAGGCATATGGAATTGGATGAGAAGCTCGAGCACACCTCTGCTGGGTGAATTTTTGAGTATATGTATGTAGTTTTGATATTTTATGAGGGTCGATGGTTGAGCTACGCTCTCGCATTGTAAATGTTTTATAAATAACACTGGTTATATAGTTATGTAATTCGATCTGAGACTTCTGGTTTATTGAAAGTCAGCTTCATGTTTCCATGCTTTATTGCCTCTGATAATGGATTTTCATGATTGAAGGATTCACATGGATGTTTATGACTGAGTTGTAATGGATGTTAGATTATAGCACAATTATAGCGTTTTTAGTCTCACGAACTCTGAATCCAAGAAGATCTTATTTTTTGAGTTTTTCCTCCTTAGGCTGCTGGAAGACCTATTGTCCAGAGCAGACCTTTCATTTTCTCTTCAATTTCTTCCTCCTGCTCACCCTTACTACAACTTATTGACTAAATTTGAATCGATACCTCATTTTCGGGTGCATGCTGGTCAAGTTTTCTGAGTTAAAATGATATTATCCTGAGCCTGTGCCCATTCGACACCCTTTAAAATTGTTCATTGTGACACATAAACTAATGGGTACTGGGATTACCTCTATCACAATCTAGAGGTGAATTATGGTTGTAACAATTGGGTCATGTCAGGAAGCTCAAGTACTCGGACCACGACATAGCAGACGAAGAAAAGTTCCCAGAACTTGCAAAAAGAGTATACATGGAGATGGTGGGCATGAGTTAGTTTGGGGAACGACTTTATCAGCCACTCCAATGGGCAACTGGGTTGCAGAAGACATGAATTTTATGTCTAGTGGACCTAGCATATTTTGGCAGGGGTCAACATGCAATAGCATGCATCAAGTAGTTGCTAGCATTCACACATGGCGGGGACATCTGGTTGGACAAGCTCATGTAGATAGACGTAGAGCTTATCATGAACATAAAAGGATTTCAACTCGGGGCATGGATCCCGCAAAGTTTCTAGATGAAAAAGCTAGGGAGAAAGTGCTAGCAAAATACATGAAGAAAAAGTATGGCACTGACAGGGGAACCAGAGGGATCATTATCAAAAGGATGAACAATGCCACAACACAACTGGGTAGGAAGATCTTAGCCTACAAGATGATAGGAAAATGATGTAGGGAGGAAGTCCCAGTTGGAGTAGTTGCAGTTGTAGCTCAGTGCCCAGAAGGTACCTTAATGAGCTGGGCACTGTATCTCTTGAACCTATTCCTGGCTGATTGCAAGGATGCACAGGATCTAGGAACAGAGTTCCATTATTCATGGCTGATCACACTAATAGCCTTCATGGGATAGAGAAAGCCAAGGTACGTAGTTTTTGGCACTAGACCCAAACTAAATCAAGGGGAAAGATATTATTTTCTCAGAGCCACACCAGAGGCCAAGAGAAAAAAGGAGAACATGTCTATATTTGAAGGATACCTATGCGACCTAGAAGAAGCCATCTCCAAGATGTGAAGAATAACACCAGAAATTGTCACGCGATATGGGGACATCCCCAACTTCCAGGCCACATGACATACAATGTGGATACAAGCAAGGAAGGATCTGGATAAACAGTGGCTGCAAATGTGCTACTCTATCATAGAGGGTGACATTGACATGGTCATCAGCAAATGGGACATTGAGTGGAAGAATCTTGTCCTTACCCAGGAAATACCGGAAAGAAAAGCAGAAGAAGAGGCAGGGTAGGGAGAGACCCAGCCAAAGGAAATTCAAGTTCCCTAGAGATGAAGAATGGGCCAAGGCAGAACAACACAGAAAGACGAAGGGTTAACAAAGATAGGGCCCTAGAACGGAAAGAAAGATAAGATGCATTCGACCAAGGAGTAGCAGAAGCAGGCTAAGCCCATGCAAGAGACTGCAGTAAATCCCAACCCACAGGAACTGGGGGGAAACAAGAGGCCAGACACGTAGACAGGAGGTGTGCGCAAGAAATCAAAGGCAGAAAGAACACTGCCAGAGTATACGATCACGGACGATGATGGGGAAATGATATCCCAAATGGTTCAGGACTGTCTATCCGAGGACTTCGATCATGATGCACACCACAGGGATAGGATTGAAGAGAAATGGGTAGACATGTGAAAACTCCTCAAGAAAATCAGGGAAGGGAAGCCAATAAGCAATAGGGGACTCGAACCATTAGCACCGCAGACTAAAGGAAGAGTGCAAGAAGAGGAACGAGAGTCAGTACATGCAATACTACAGCCACACATAACATTCCATATCAACCCTAGTATGTTTTCCATGGACAAAATTGTGGGGCAGACACCCTTGAAGGACTTAATCCAAATTCAACTTGTGTTGATGAGGATACCATTCGGGGCACTACATAGGTTGCAGTTTAGTGTAAACCACGAGGTCTAGTCTCACGCACGCAAAAACTTAACCGAATTGAAGCAAGAAAAAAAGAATAGGGAGGCACTGGAAATAGTCTATGAGAAGGACAAATTTGAGACCTAGGAGGAAAGGGAGCGCATAAAAGGATTGGAGCAGAAAGTGGTAGGAACTTATGAGAAGATTCCATAGGTAGTGCAGGGAGAGGAAATCGTATCAACAAAAAATATTGATCAGATTGCGCAGGAAATGGATCAATATCAGAGGGAGATAGAGAATATTTGATAACATCTCACACCAACCACTCCACCAGTAGTGAAGGAGCAAAGTAAGTAGGAAGAAACAACGCAGCTGCAAGAGATAGAGAAGCAGGTCAGCACAACAACTAACTTGTTTGATAAAGAAATGCAACTTTGGACTAGATTGGAGGACGATCAGCAGGTCCAACAGTGGGACAAGGAGGAAGAAACGATCAACACAGCGATCCAAGAGTTCAAGAAGAAGCATAAGACAATACCGATCATAGAATACATCAAAGGGACACAGGACATTAAGAGATTGTAGGAAGAGCTAATTACTTCACAAACGTAGAAACAAGAGTGACATGATTAAATGGAATCATTGCAAGAACGGGTAGCAGAAGTGTTGGAACAAGAAGAGGAAGCCAAGGCACATATAGCACAGACCCAGGCAGAGTGTGTGGAATTGATCAGTGAGGAAATTGCAGTCTAGATAGTGGACACACTCAAGGAGAAGACTGCACAGGTGCACACAGGCAACAACACTCAAGAAAAAGTTCCAGGTGATCACCAAGGAGATTGAGTAGACACACAAATATTAGGTGACTCGGGATGAGCCACATGTTAGTGTTGGGGACCTGTTAATTCATCATTTGCTACTCTTGGCTTAGCGATTTACACTATGTTTATCTCTTATGAACTAATTCAGAATTCATTCCAATAATGCTCTGATATTGTTATGTGTTTCCTATTCCTCTGATGCCATGCAAAATGTTTAGATATAAACTCAAACTCACTACCTGATTTAGCCTTTTCCTCTTAATAGTTCACAGATTTGACAATGTATTGTTTGTTCCAGACTCCATAGCCCGAATGTCATCTCCCTTCCTCCAGTTATTTTATTACAAACCCAAAAAACAAACCAAATCTAGACATCAATTTCCAAAGAAGCATCAAGTGACACGAGAGAGCCCTCTCTGAGTTGAGCAGGCTAGTGCCTCAACTCTAAAGCTAGTTGAAACAGTTACCTCTGTTGTTTTTCTATCAGCCGGATGAAATTTACAGAGTGATAACACACTCGACACCCATACTGGAAGAAATTAAATAGTCAACACTGAAGGGAACGAATACAAATATACTGATAGAAGTACAGGAGCAGCAGAACCAGGAAACAAAAACCCTAAAGGAGGTACAACCAGAAAACATCAGACCAGTTCCAGAAGGAAATGGAACGAAGCCAAATCAGGATGTAGCAATCGAGCCAGACGAGTCTCAAACGACCATATCAGACCACCCACTGGAGGGAGTGATTGAGAATATCATAGGTCCACTGGAATGGAAGACTGAGGAACAAACGGAAGTCACGAGAACTTTGAGCCACCCACCACCATCAAGGAAAGACAAGATACAGATACCTAGATCACCTTGCAAGAAACCAGAAACATAAATCGTTCTACCATGCATATCATATGGGGTATAGAGAGGACCAAAGCTACTGGTGTTATCACATATAGTTGTCAAGGGAAGCAGTTCATCCAAGTTTGTGGTCTGCACAAGAAGCATTCGAGCCCAACATGCACAGCATCTTATTTTGGGCTTAAAATACAAACAAACAGGTTGAATTTTGTCAGTGGCAGAGATTCCAGGAGCATTCCATATTAACGACACCTGGGTATTCAGGATTACAAAATTGCACGAAGTATAGTGCCATGAGAAAGGCTGAAGCACGAAGTCCCAAAGCAAATATTGGTCGTTGATTCGAAAAAGAAAAGATTTGATCCATTGATCTGAAGAGGAAATATTTGAGTCACTGATCGTAAATCCTCTCCCAATATCACAAGATCTACGGCTACAGTCCATTGTGGGGACGCGATGTGCTCGGGCGATAATTTTCTTGAGCGGTCCCACAATTGAAGCTGTGGTTTGGAAAACATAATATGTGGCAAAAGGTGATGGATTGCGGAATCAAAAGTGGTGTGAACCCAAACCACCTTTGAGCAGCCCCGCAATCACGTGTTTATATAGTGTCCTATCCGAGAGCAGCGTGTGGCCACCCCTGGGAATTAAGCCATGTTTCAATCCAGAGAAAAGGCAGTTATTGAAGTGAGGCGATAGTTGAGACTTCGTCTCACCCCATAAATGGAAAGCCAGAAAGAACTAGCAGAGGAGAGACTGTGTTTGATAGGGGAAGGCATGCACAGAGGAGTCTACATGCACAATCTGATTAAGAAGACACAAACGTATGGAACTGGATAAGAAGCTTGAGCACGCCTTTGTTGGGAAATTTTTTGATTATATGTATGTAGTTTTGATATTTTGTGAGGGTCGATGGTCGAGCTACGCTCCTGCATTGTAAAGTTTTTATAAAGCACGTTGGTTATATAGTTATGTAATTCAATCTGAGACTTCTGGTTTAATGAAAGTCAGCTTCCCATTTCCATGATTTATTACCTCTGATACTGAATGTTCATGATTTAAGGATTCACATGGATGTTTATGACTGAGTTGTAATGGATTTTAGATTATATCCCGGTTATAGCGTTTTCAGTCTCCTGAACTTCGAATCCAAGAAGATCTTGTTTTCTGAGTTTTTCCTCCTTAGGCTACTGGAAGACCTATTGTCCAGAGAATACCTTTAATTTTCTCCTTAATTTCTTCCTCCTTTTCACCCTTGCTACAACTTAGTGACTAAAGTTGAATCGAAACCTCATTTGTGGGTGCATAATGGTCCAATTTTTCGAGTTAAAACGATATTATCCTGAGCCTATGCCCATTCAACACCCTTTAAAATTGTTCATTGTGACACATAAATTGATGGGTACTGGGCTTACCTCTGCCGCAATCCATAGGTGAATTCTGGTGCTAACATTTCTGGCGTCGTTTCCAGGGAAGAATTGAATTTTTTCCCTGGGTAGAATGACAACGAACTTCTGATTGTGAAGGTGAATCAGAAATCAGAACCTTTGAAGATTGCGCTTGCACCTGGAAACTCCACTGAGGTGAATCCACTGTCTCAACTCCACTGTTGCAGTGTGGCTACTTCTGGCTACACTTGGTATCCCTTGGGAGAACACAATGATCATATCTATTCTTTGATGGTGAACAAATAACAGACACACTCTTACTGCATATCTTTCACCTGGTGACTCCATGATTAAAGAATCGATTGGCGAATCCACTAGTTTGAAATGGAGAAAATCCTGGCTCAGAGGTTTTCTCCTTTTGATTTTTCTGTTGTTTCTAGTTTTCCAAATGTTGCCCCTACTATGGATGAATGGGGGGATTATTTGCCCATATTTAGAGAGCATAAAGAGGACAACCCTGCTCAACATCTCTGTGAGTTTCATGCACTCATGCATCAGTGGGAGATACATCATGAGGATGTATTATTAAAAAATTTCATGTTCTCGTTAGCAGGGGATGCTCGTGAATGGTATCATTCCTTACCCCCTGCTAGTATTTCCTCCCTAAGGGAATTTCATGCAAAATTCAATAGGCGTTGTGAAAAGTATTATTCCTCTGAGTTAATCTCTCATAACTGTTGTGAGGAGTATAGATATGGTGTTCATGACATAGTTCATTCTTGCGTAATATGTGAGGATGAGAGACATCCCCCAGAGGAGCCGATGGATCTGATACAATCACTTTATACAAGTGTAAAGGAATTAAAGGAATATTTTGCTCGCCATTCTTATGAAGAAAATGCAAAGGATATTCCAGTCCTAGAAATAGATGTTCTTGGTAGCCCTGCTTATGATGAAGAAGTGATGTCAGATACTGACCAAGAACAAACAACTTTTGACAGATATCCCAACAAAGACGATGAAGAGCAGAGCTCTTCAATGGTTCCTATTTATAGTGATTGTGAAATTGATCCTGGGGAGAGCCATGAAGGATAAAAGGAGGAGCCGCATCTCTTGGCTATCTTGGCTCAGAATTTTTCCCCTTTCAATTTCTCAGCCATATCTGGTTAGCCACATCCAGTTCTAGCTATAAACAAATGGGATGATTATCTTCCGAGATTCATAGGAAGCACGCATGACCATACTGGTGAGCACTTATTAAAATTTCATGTATGCATGATTGCACACGGCTTCTTTCATGAGGATGTCTGGATCAAGATGTTCAGTTTTTATTTAGAAGAAGATGGTGTTGGATGGTGTCTATCTCTCCCTTCTGCTAGTATCCATTATTTGAAGTATTTTCATGATGCTTTTAATTCGTATTACAGGAAGATTTACCTGACTCATATTATTTTTGATGATTGTAGAGGTTTGCACTCCACATTCTGCATACAATAGAGTGTTCCTCATGTGATGAGTCCAGTGAAGATTTGATTGAGAGAGAAATCATGGATGAAAGTGAGTATTTTGCAAATACAGATGAAAATTTTTCTCTCTCTATTTCCTAAGAAGAAGTCCTTCTAGATATGATCGATGATAGCGCTGATGATGGCATAACTATGGATGTATTATTTTCCACCCCTGGTGCACCTATTGTCTCAGATTTAAAAGAAGAAATGGTTGAAGAAAAAAATCAAGATATTTCTCTTTTCTCTTTGTAAGATAAAAGAGTTATGCGCTCCCCTACCCCTAAAGAGTATTCAGAAGCAGAATGCATAGGCTTCCAATATTGTTATGAAAGCAAAATCTCCTACCAAGAGTAGCATGATAGAGAGAAGGAGCCATCCTTGGATACACATGAAGAGACTTCTTTCTCTCATCTAGCAGATGTTTTCAGAGTAGACAAAGAAGAAAAGGACCAGCAGAAGGGGCAGTTTATCTCATGTCTAGATCCTGTAAGTGAGCAGCCATCATCTGAGGTCAGTTAACCTGCATCAACCTCTCATCCACTTATGCCTACCAGATATATTCAACCATGTGTGAGTAGCTGTGTGACAGAGCAGGCTGTCTGTTATAAATTTTTCGGAGTTTTCCACTTGGCCTATGAGCCTGTGAAGGAATAGATGGAGTTGTATTTCCTTCATGTTTTGAAGCCGCTCAACTTTATCCTAAACTCAGTATTAGGAGGAAAGCTAAAGGATGTAACCTATCTGTTGTCATGGTTGCATCATCTATTACTAATCATAGACATAGTGAAGGAGCTTCCAGTTAGGAATTTACTTGAATGACTATGATGGAAGTTTGCTTTCACCTAGTACTATGTAAAAATCAATTAGTATAGGAATGTACATAAATAATCTCCTTCAGAGCCCATGTATTTTTCTTTCATTTTTAGGATAGTGTGCTTGTCGGGCTTTAATCCTCAACAGGATGTTTTTTCAACATGACTCCATAGCCCAATGCAGAAGGCGACTGGAACTACTTGTTCTTGGCAGCTCACAGGGAGCATGCCATCCCCTGTGGAGCCAAATGTTATCACATATAGTTTTCAAGGGCAACAGGTTGTCCAAGTTCATGGTCTGCAAAGGAAGCATATGAGTGCAACATGCAGAGCAACTCATTTCGGGCTTAAAATACAAACAGACCGGTTGAATATTTTTAACAGTGGAGATTCCAGGAGCATTCCAGATTAACGACCCCCGAACAAAGGCCAAAGCCCGAAGTCCTGAAGCAGATCTCCATCATCGATTCAAAAAGGGAATATCTGATCCATTAATCTAAAGATGGAAGATTTGAGTTTTTGATAGCAAATCCTCGCCCAAGATCAAAATATCGATGACCACATTCCATTGTAGGGACGCGACATTCTCGGGCGATAATTTTCTTGAGAGGTCCCACAATTGAAGTCATGGTTTGGAAAAAGTAATACATGGGGATACACATGAAGAGAATTCTTTCTCTCAGCTAGAAGATGTTTTCAGAGAAGACAAAGAAGAAAAGGACCTGCAGAAGGGGCAGTTTATCTCATGTCCAAAGCCTGTAAGTGAGCAACCATTGTCCGAGTTCAATCAACCTACATCAACCTCTCATCCACTTGTGCCTACCAGATATATTCAGCCATGTGTGAGCAGCTGTGTGATAAAGCAGGCTATCTATTATAAATTTTCCAGAGTTTTTCACTTGGCCTATGAGCCTGTGAAGGAATACATGGAGTTGTATTTCCTTCATGTTTTGAAGCCTCTTAGATTTATCCTAAACTCAACATTAGG
>JASDQU011444190.1:11935-23144 GCA_032191745.1 Picea mariana
CTGTGGAGCCAAATGTTATCACATATAGTTTTCAAGGGAAGTAGGTTGTCCAAGTTCGTGGTCTGCAAAGGAAGCATCTGAGAACAACATGTAGAGAAACTCATTTCGGGCTTAAAATACAAACAGACTGGTTGAATATTTTCAACGGTGGAGATTCCAAGAGCATTCCAGATTAACGGCCCTCGGAGAAAGACCAAAGCCCGAAGTCCCGAAGCAGATCTCAGTCGTCAATTCAAAAAGGGAATATCTGATCTATTGATATGAAGAGGGAATATTTTAGTTTTTGATCATAAATCCTCACCCAAGATCACAAGATCGACGACCACATTCCATTGCAGGGACGCGACGTTCTCGGGTGATAATTTTCTTGAGCGGTCCCGCAATTGAAGCCGTGGTTTGGAAAAAGTAATACATGGAAAAATCCATGTTTCAATCCCAAGAAAAGGTAGTTAATGAAGTGAGGTGGTATATGAGACCTCGTCTCACCCCATAAATGGAAATCCAGAAAGGACTGGCAGAGGATAGCTTGTGCTTAACAAGGGAAGGCATGCGTAGAGGAGACTGCATGTGTAGTTTGACTGAGAATACATAGGCATATGGCATTGGACAAGAAGATCAAGCATGCCTCTTTTGGGTGAATTTTTGAGTACATGTATGTAGTGTTGATATTTTTTGAGCATCGATGGTGGAGCTATGCTCCCGCATTGTAATTTTTTTATAAAGAACACTGGTTATATCGTTATGCAATTCAATCTGATACTTCTGGTTTAATGAAATTCAACTTCCTGTTTCCATGCTTTATTGCCTATGATACTGGATATTCATGATTGAAGGATTCACATGGATGTTTATGATTGAGTTGTAATGGATGTTATATTATAGCATGATTATAGCACTTTGAGTCTCCCGAACTCCGAATCCAAGAAGATCTTATTTTCTGAGTTTTTCATCCTTAGGCTGCTTGAATACCTGTTGTCCAGAGTAGACCTTTCATTTTCTCCTCAATTTCTTCTTCCTGCTCACCCTTACTACAAAGTATTGACTAAATTTGAATCGAGACCTCATTTGCGGGTGCATGATGGTCAAGTTTTCCGAGTTAAAACAATATTATCTTGAGCTTGTGCCCATTCGACACCCTTTAAAATTGTTCATTGTGACACATGAACTGATGGGTACTGGGCTTACCTCTGTCGCAATCCAGAGGTGACTTTTGGTGCTAACAAATAGGTCACGTCAGGAAGCTCAAGTAGTCAGACCACGACATAGTAGATGAAGACAAGTTCCCGAAACTTGCAAAAAGAGTATACATGGAGATGGTGGGCACGAGTTGGTTTGGGGAACCACTTGATCAGCAACTCCAATGGGGAACCAGGTTGAAAAAGACATGAATTTTATGTTTAGTGGATCTAGCAAATTTTGGAAGGGGTCAACACGCAACAACATGCATCAAGCAGCAGCTAGCAGTCACAAATAGCGGGGACATCTAGTTGGACAAGCTCGTGTTGATAGACATAGAGCTTATCATGAGAATAAAAGGATTTCCAACTCAGGGCATGGATCCCGCACAATTTCTGGATGAAAAAGACAGAGAGAAAGCGCTAGCAGAAGACATGAAGAAAAATTATGGCACTGACGGGGGAACCAGAGGGATCATTATCAAAAGGATCAATGATGTCGCAACACAACTCTGCACGAATATCTTAGCCTACAAGATGATAAGAAAATGCCACAGGGAGGAAGTCCCAGCTGGAGTAGTTGCAGTTGTAGCTCGGTGCGTAGAAGGCACCTCAATAAGCTGGGCACCGTATCTCTTGAACCTATTCCTGGTTGACTTCAAGGATGCGCGGGATCTAGGAACAGATGTCCACTATTCATGGTTGATAAAACTAATAGCCTTCATGGGATGGTGAGAGCCAAGGTACGTAGTTTTTGACACTAGACCCAAACTAAATCAAGGGGTAAGATATTTTTTTCTCAGAGCCATGCCAAAGGCTAGGAGAAAAAAGGTGAACATGTCTATATTTGAAGGATACCTATGCGACCTACAAGAAGCCATCTCCAAGATGTGGAGAATAACACCATAATTTGTCACGCAATATGGGGACATCGCCAACTTCCAGGCCACACGACATACAATGTGGATACAGGCAAGGAAGGATCCAGATAAACAGTGGCTACAAATGTGCTAATCTATCACAGAGGGTGACATCGACATGGTCATCAGCAAATGGGACGATGAGTGGAAGAATCTCCTCCTTACCCAGAAATACTGGAAATAACAAAAAAAGAAGAGGCAGGGTAGGGAGAGACCCAAACAAAGTAAATTCAAGTTCCCAAGAGACTAAGAACGGGCCAAGGCAGGACAACACAGAAAGATGAAGGGTTAACGAAGACAGGGCCCTAGAACGGAAAGAAAGATAAGATGTAGCTGGCCAAGGAGTAGCAAAAACGGGTTGAGCCTGTACAAGAGACTACAGTAAATCCCAACCCACAGGAATTGGGGGAAGCAAGAGGTTAGCCATGCAGACAGGAGGTGTGCGCAAGAAATCAAAGGCACAAAGAACACTGCTAGAGTATACGATCATGGATGACGATGGGGAAATGATAGCCTGAATGGTTTAGGATTGTCTATTTGAGGACTTCAATCACGTTTCACACCAAATGGATAGGATTGAAGATAAATTGGTATACATGCGACAACTCCTCAAGAAAATCAGGGAAGGGTAGCCATCAAGCAATAGGGGAATCGATCCATTAGCACTGTAGACCTAAGGAAGAGTGCAAGAAGAGGAATGAGAGTTAGTCCAGGCAATACTACAGTCGCATGTAACATTCCATATCAACCCTAGTATGCTGCGCATGGATGAAATTGTGGGGCAGACACCCTTGAAGGACTTAAGCCAAATTCAACTTGTGTTGACAAGGATACCATCAGGGGCACTACATAGGTTGAAGGTTAGTGTAAACCACGAGGTACAGTCTTGCACACACAAACACTTAACCGAATTGAAGCAAGCAACAAAGAGTTGGGAGGCACTAGAAATGGTCTATGAGAAGGATAAATCTGAGACCTAGGAGGAAAGGGAGAGCAGAAAAGGATTGGAGCAGAAAGTGGCAGGAACTTACGAGAAGATTCCACAAGTTGTGCAGGGAGAGGAAATCACAACAATAGAAAAGATTGATCGGATTGAGCAGGAAATGGATCAATATCAGAGGGATATAGAGAATATTTGAGAACAACTCACACCAACCACTCCACTAGTAGTGAAGGAGCAAAGGAAGAAGGAAGCAGTAGTGCAGCTGCAAGAGATAGAGTAGCAAGTCAGCACAACAACTAACTTGTTTGATAAAGTAGCACATCTTTGGACTAGATTGGAGGATGATCAATAGGTCCAACAGTGGGACAAGGAGGAAGAAAGGATCAACACAGAAATCCAAGATCTCAAGAAGAAGAAGAAGACAATACCAATCACAGAATGTGTCAAAGGGACATAGGACATGAAGAGATTGTAGGTAGAACTAATTACTACACAAACGCAGAAACAAGAGCGGCATGCTTAAATGGAATCGTTGCAAGAACGGGTAGCAAAAGTGTTGGAACAAGTAGAGGAAGCCAAGGCACATATAACACAAACCCAAGTAGAGTGTGTGGAATTGATCAGTGAGGAAATTGCAGTCCAGATAGTGGACACACTCAAGGAGAAGACTACGCAAGCGTAGACACAGGCAACAACACTCAAGAAAAAGTTCCAGGTGATCACCAAGGAGATCGAGGAGACACACAAAGATTAGGTGGCTTGAGACGAGCCACATGTTGGTGTTGGGGGCCTATTGGAGGCAGGACAAAGGAGATAGAGGAAAACCATGGAATTTTTTGGAAAGAAAGCATGCATAAGAGAAGCAACAGATGGAAGGAAACACAACACGTGCGCATACAAGGAAGGTGTGCACAAGGAAAGCGACAGCTAGAAGGAGGAACAACATGCACGCATGGGAGGAAGACCTAAGGACAGTAGGTTTAGGGTTTTGGTAAGTTATTGTAAATGGCTGAAGAGCCCAAAATGTATAAATATAGATGTTTAGGCATCATGGTCAGTTCACTTCATAGTACTATTATGCTATTGTAAGTTACACATGAGTTGATGCGATAGGTACTATTTTGTTGTAAGACCTATTTTGTATAAGTTTTTGAGATAGAGAGGACGAGGGAGGGTAGATATTGAGGGTTAGATCATAGGTTGTGGAGCTTGGTCTGATATAGTCTGCCTCATATAAATCTTACCCATTAGAGGATAATTGTAAGCACACGGCGCTGCAGCAACAAAACGACTATAATAAAAGAGCTGAGAGCCAAATCTTTGTGGACGTATCCCAGGAGAGGGTGAATCACGGTAACATCTGTGTTATGTGATGATTTTTTTCACATCTTATTGTCCGAAGAAGTTATTATTATGTTGAATGAATGAGTTATTCTATTTCTTTTTGAGTGCTTTTGTGAAACTGAAGGAATACGCCTATGGATTTATTGCATTAATCGTGAATAATAGTATTTTTCATTTACAAGTGATAATGATGGTTCAATATTTAGATTGCTTATCTGACACTCAATCCTAGGCTATAAACACCTGAGTATTATAGCCACCAATTAAATCTATCTCAGTTGAGACTGCGCAACGCATCCGGTGTGTTGTGTTTCCTTCTTGTTTACCAGGAGGGCCGATAGTTTTAGAGGATTTGTTGGAAACCCAAACAGACATGAACCTTAGGTCAATAAACTCAGACAGTATAGGAGAGAAGTAACCAACACCTAGTCTGAATGGTAGGGCACAGTTAGAAGAACGAATTGATCTGAATAGAGAAAGATATGTTATTCCTATGCATAGAAAGAATTTTTGGACTAATAAGTGGATGCAGGAACCTAGAAAGAATTTTTGCAGATTGTAGGTCCAGCTCTGTGATCCTAGTGCATAGTACATGAAAGGTTGGGGATCGTTTAAAATAAAGAGAGGATTTACACTGTGTTATAATTGCAGAAGACTGGTACATCTTGCTAAGGAATGCCCTGGTACAAGTCCTATTTGTCTTTATTGTAAAGTTATTGATCATGAGGTTGAGGATTGTCCAAGAATGATTACTAAAGTTGAAAATATGAACACGAGACAAGAAAACTCCGAAGAAAGTCAAGAGGCTAAGAGCATGTTGGAGAACCATAAAGAGAAAGAGTCAGAGACTATGTTAGTATAGTTTAAAGAAGTAATGGATGATCACAAAGACATCAATTTACCAGAGATCCTGAAAGAAAAACAATGCATCGTTACAATAATAGAAGACTTCAACATAGACTGTGTATTGGATGAAGAAACACATGTGAATATTATGCCAGAAAGCACTTGGGAAATTTTGGGAAAGCCTGCTATGGTACCTTCATTGGGAAGGATAGGCTTGTTTAAAGGAAAGATGATAACCCTATGTGGAAGAGTTACTAATATACCTATGATTGCTCACGAAACATYGACTGAAGAAGAATTTGAAGTCATTAAATTTGTTGAGAACAACACCCCTTTTCCACTTTTATYAGGAAATACTTGGATTRAGAAGGATYRGATCAAGAGGAAAGTAGAGGAGGAAGCTACAGAAYAGAAAATGAAAGAACTAAGGGACTTCATCACCWKAAAAATAGAGTGACTAATAGAAGAACAMGAGGATAAGTTGAAGCAATAGAGGGCAAGRKAATTAGTTGTCGAAGTTGAAAGAATGCAGGAAGGCTTGAAGACCCTGTCTGTGCAGGAAAGAAGTATAGCCACCCCAAAAATAGTAAGAGAAGGGACATTAACCTAAGAATCTGTAAGAGCACATCAACAATGTGAAGTCCTTTCACTAGGAGAGAATAAGAATACAAATGGAAAGAGGATTCCAGAAATTTCTAGAGAATCTCAAATCATAAGAAAGAATGGTTGGCGAAGTTCCTTGCACTAGTTGAAGATGCAAATCTCTCTGACGTGGACATCATAGGAATCCCCTTGGTCACCCAGGTCGAGCATGTCAGGCAGAGTAGCACGAAGAAAAAGAAGAAAAAGGTAGAAGTCCAGGATATAGAAATTGATGAGGAGGACATCGCCTCTGCAAAAGATGGATTTGGCTTGCTAGAAGGAGGAGGAGAAGTCCAAGGAAATGGACAAGAAGGAGGGGATGATGGAGAAATGCAAGAAGAAGGTGAAGCTACACCACCTTAGGATCCCCTTGTTGGAACAAATAATTTGTAGAAAAGGAAGGCTTATTCAAACAAACCTTCGAAAAGAAAGAAGACATGCGCCAGTAAGACCAAGATGAAGGCCAGGCTCATAGAGGAAGACATCGATCTAATCATCGCAGTCGTGGAGGATGCTTCAGAGTATATCTTGCAGCGATACAGAGAAAAGTAGGAAACGTTGTATGAAATAATCGATAAGGATATGAAGGAGATACAACAAGCCATCCATTCGATCCGTGTAGTACCTACTGCACCTTCTTCGTCGAAGATTGAATAATTCGGGGATGAGCCCACCCAATTACGAAGAATAGCAGATGCAACATAGGCTCGACTTCATCGAGTCCAAGAATAAAAGGAACAGGCTACAAAAGTCTTGAAACAAGAAAAGAAGGAGGTCTTACAGCAACTACGAGTTGTGCAGTCTTGCGTAATTGCCTACAAGAAGGAGAAAGATGAAATTTGGGTGATGTTCGAAGAGGACAAAGAAAATATACAGAAAGAAAAAGACCAGCTGCGCACATATCAGACTATGGTCAAAGAAGCTATGAATAAAGCACTTCGCTCTATGTCGAGCTTGGCACATGAGGAACAAGAGTCAGCTAAGATTCTAGTGGGGAAGCTCGCTGAGGCCATTTAGTAGCTTAAAGCAAGGATAACGGAGCTAGATATCCAAGCAATGTCGATCACTCTGCAAGAAGTGCACGATCAAATGGAGGAAGCCTCTAAGAACGAAGTTGGAAGCATTAGGTCCCTCGCCTCAGAATGTAAGCAGTTGAGTGATCAAAGTGCACAAACCTATGAACACATCATAGAAGATCCAGAGCTGAGGAAACTGGAAGCACAACTGCAGAAGCGCAAAAGAAGGCATCCACCATGCAGGCGTAGATGAAGCTACTCACTGCGGTCGAGCGAATGAAGAGATCACAGGAGCAGTGTGCAGTCCAGCAATAGATTACTGCCATCTAGAGAAGAGTCATGGAAGTTACAAAGAAACTACAGCTGGTGCAGGACAAAGCCTGCATGAGTTTTGAAGAGATTGAAGGACACGGCTCACATCTAGACCAAATGGTTACAAAAGTGGAACAACGCCTAGAAGGGCCTGTTACAGAGAAAATGATTCAGGAGTTCACCGATCAGGAGGCTCTGGCGAAGCAGCAAGTCAAGGAAGATTGATCTAAGATCAAGGCCTTTGAAGGAGCGTTTCCCATATCTGAGTGACTCGAGACGAGTCACGTGTGAGTGTTGGGGGCCTGTTGGTCCTTGACCAAGTTTTGAGGAAACATTGGTCATTTTTTACCACTTTTGGGACTTCGACAGGCTAGTCGAAGATGCAGCGCCGAGGCAGAGCTGAGATCGTGGTATCTCACTTATTTTGCTGGCTTGTGGACCTAGCAAAGGGTTTACTAGGGTTTATGTAATGGGTTATGGGATGTCGACCCATGTGTTTACCCATGATTAGGACTTTTTGTAAATGTGTAAATAAGTAGCTAAGCGATGTAAGAAGTGGGGTTGGCTATGTGCACAGTATGTTGTAAGTGTTAATGTTGGCTTAGTGCAAGAGTACGTTAAGGTTTGCAGATTTGTGTGCAAGAGGTTGTAAGTTTCTTTGTGCAAACAAAATGTGTAGAGTGAGGCTCTGTGCTAATAAGGAGTTGGCTCTGTGCCTTGACCTAATTTTGGGAAGGAGGATCTGGTGCGCAGCGCACAGATCTCTTGTCCTCTATGGAGTTTGTCTCTATGGATTTGTGCATAGGACTGACTGAATGTAAGAATATTTAAGACTAATAAATTAGAATAATAAGTTGGTGGACATAGCCCCACATTGGGGTGAACCACGTATATCCTATGTCTTGATGTGCTTTGTGCGATGTGAATAATGTTGTTTATCTTCTTAGTGTTGTTGTTATAATGTATGATGAATGCATATGATGTCATTGCTTAGTGATTAATGGTATTAAGGATAAATGAATGTTACATCTAAGCTAATGCTATGTGTTAAGTGATTGAAAGTGCTTGATCATTATTGTTACTACGTTGATCTGTAATAAGGGTTTAATCTGCGATGTGAATGAGTCTCATGAACTAAGGCATATTGTTGTCTAAGTGCTCTGCTAAGTGTTGTAATCACAGATACATTTCCCAGCTTGGTTGTAGACACTTGATTCCTGCAACCCCCCCTGCCTCTACCTCAGGTGAGACTTCATATACTTCGCAGGTGTTGCCGAAAGGGCCGATAGTTAGGGTTTTGTTGGTGCTCTGTCGAAGCGTTGAACCTTGGGTCTTCCCCTGTGCCAACAAGCTTTCTTCCTCTTTTTCGGATAATTTATCTTTGAGACCTTAATTTTCTTGTTCCAACTTTTGAATACATCGCTTCTTCTCCTTGGACTTCATTATTTTTTCAAGTAGTTTCTGATTATGATTTTTTAGGCGATAAATCGCTTTGTCTTTTTCAATGATGATATTGTCACATTTTTTTTCTTGATATTACAACTTTTGTATTGACTTATGGTTATCTTGAAGGATCAATTATGATACCTCCTTCAAGTCTTCTAATGACGGAGCTTCTGAAACTGACTTCATTGTAAGATCTTGCAATGTGATTTTCTTCTTCTTATTGGAAAATGTCAAAAACTTTCTCCTTGAGTTGAAAATAAAAGTACCCAATGTATCTACCCAAGTTGACCCTAGAATTATATCACTATTGTCTTGATACATTGATACCACATTGAATTGAGCTATAAATTTGTAATCACCAATAGATAGTTGTAGGTTTTTAATTTCATATTTCTCATCAGAAAGACACGTGTCATTTTCAATTATATTTGGTCCTAAAACCATTAATTGTTTCACCGGGTCAACATTAATGTGATTTTTCTTAACATTCGAGCAAATAACGTAGTTGATATTCTTTCCTTGAATAATCCCACTAACTTCTAATAAGTCCAAATATTTTTTATAAGTATGAGAGAATCTTCCTTATTTTTCACTACAAAACTCCATTCATATAATTATATGTTTAAACCTTGAAATATTATAATAATAATATATTTATTCTCTTCACTTTGAAGTTACTTTTTTTTCCTTAAATATATAGCCCCTTCTTTTTCTTTTACCTTTGATGATTCTTTTATTTTTTATAAATGTAATTTGCTACTTCTTATAACTTAGGCAACTCTTGAATGTTTAAAAGTAAGCCTTTTCCTTGACTTATAACTTGTACTTTAATGAAAACGTAATTTTAATACTTTATATATATTCAACCCGTTTTTCAACTTCCAACTTGTCTTATATATAATTTCCTTTTTTTTATACTCTATTGTAATATACCCCTTCTTATAAACTTTGAGTGGAATCTTATAAACTTTGAGTGGAAACATAAAAAATTTCCTTAATAAACTATATGTAAGGTTGAAGTACTTTATTTTGATGCTCTCAGAAGGTCACGGATTATTATTTTAACCCCACTCCTTATATCCTTATATGATTGGCATTAATTATAGTTTACCACACAATTAATGTTGGGGAGTAATTATCAATTACCACACAATTAATTAAAGTAGGGTTGTGACTTATTGTAAAGCGTTGGCACCTTTTTTCTCTACACAATATCGCTATTCAATGATTAATTGGAATACTCCTAAATCCACGGAATTCATTGTTACCTATTGATGATCATACATACTATAAAATGGAGTAAGCTAACTACGCTACTTTTTGGGATTCCGATTGACGGAGAATGTCTCATCTCCGGCCACTCGGAAAACCCAAAAGGTAGCCCACCACCGTTCCCGTTTCCATTTCCGTTCGCTCCGTGCACCCCCTGAATCTGCGTCCTTCTCTGGCGAACGCTATCCCCCATGCATGGTATACGCCATGTATCCATATCATGGACATGTTTATTTTCCGACATCGTCCATTCACCGATTCCGGCGGGTGCAGTTTTCGTTCGCCCCTTTTCTGGACGACGTCGCCGTTAGCACCAGCGTCATTGTTGGCACTTAAATCTTAACTTAAATCTTAAAAAGGAAGGCTTGAAATTTGAATTTTGAAATTTGAATTTAAACGCGGGATTTATTTTGAAATGCATCTCGACTGTTTCAATAACTTTCACGGGATTCTGCCACAGCTTCTCACGAATTACAGCAACCTTCAATCCCTCAACCTGCGACAGTCGAGATGCCGTTGTAGTTGTGATGGACCGCAACGATGGAGTATGGTATTCGCCTCTGTAAGAGAATTATGAAGCACTTGCAACCAAATCTTGGGGGCCTCCGGGGCCGCTTTCTGTTGATCTTGGAAAGCGACGCTTATGTCGAGCAGAAGATTTTCCACAGGTCTCAATTCAGTCTGCAGAATGTGACAGTTTTCTTCCTTTAAAAAATAGTCAGGAGGTGCCGCCTCAGAATGGTGAGGATGGAAATGAGAATGAACCTGTCTGTCCTGCTCAGGATGCTCTTCTTAGAGTGCATTATGTTATTTTCCAAGAATCTTCTGGTAGAGATAATGACGCCGACAAAAAGCGACAACAGAATGTTCGATTGCTAGTTGCTAACAGCCAGGTCGGAAGTTTGATTGGAAAAGGTGGAAATAACATTCAAAAATTGAGAAGTGAATCGGGTGCACAAATTCAGATACCAAGAAAAGATAAGTTGCCAGGCTATGCTTTTAGTTTTGATGAACTTGTTCTGATATCTGGGGACGAAACTGCTGTAAAGAAAGCATTGTATGCAGTTTCAACTTTTGTGTATAAACACCCACCTAAGGAGCAAATTCCATGGAGTGATATTTTACCTGCAACGAACCAACGTTCACTCATTCCTTCTGCTGTGCCTGCATTTCCTCCGGCAAGTTATCTTCCACAGGTAGATTCACTATTTGCTCATCACAATTTACGTGCTCCAATTCTTGGTTATGCCTCCGATTTACCAGGACTGGGAGGATATGGAAGTGAAGTCGGAA